>MU574732.1:2348260-2357854 GCA_024362625.1 Silurus asotus | reverse complement strand
GTGTGTGTGTGTGTGTGTGTGTGTGTGTGTGTGTTGAAATAAATTTGGCCTGCAGCTATTCCACATTCAGGACATGCCCTAATAAACTGATGTGATGTGCTGTGCTTTCAGCCCTTCAACACACACACACACACACACACACACACACACACACACACCATCACATCCAAAACACAAGACGCATAAATAGGTCAGAAGGTCAAAATTGTTTTAAACACAAGGAATGAAAAAATTGTCCTCCGATTTCCAACCTATATAGCAGGAGATCTTCTACTCCATCCCTTGTAAAGCATATCTTCATGGAACAGGTTTGGGTCTAATAGTTGCAAGTGAAGAAATAATTTCATCTAAAGGTGTCCTACAGATGTCGTGCCTCCAAGTTTGTGGTAAGAATTTGAGGAAAAACCACATCTGGCTGAAAATGCTGGGTGTCCAAATACTTTTGGCAACTCCATGTTTAAACTGTTAAACTTTACATTTTATTCTTATAATATAATCCTGTAGTGATTTATGGCACATGTAAGGGGACAAAAATCCTCAGTGGAGTCAAAAATCATCTTTGAGGACAAGAGGGGGTAAATAAACAACCCCCCGCACCCCCCCAACCCCAGCTGTTTTCCCCCGACTGGACGTCGAACAGGAGGCTCTTTGTGTTTGCCGACTTCTACGTAACTCCCTAAACAAACTGCTGTGTTTTTGAAAGCCAGAACAGAGCGAGACTCACTGATGTGGGAGTCGCTTCTATTTCCATCAGAGTGGCATGGGGCAGAAGGGGGAGAAGAAAAAAAAAGTCCCCTACATGTGCGTAATTGCTTCCAAAAAGAGTTCAGACGGGGGGAAAAAGTGGTGTGGTGTATGTGCTCATGCTCGGTAGCCTGAGGGTTCGGGCCAAGAAAAGAGCTCTGTTCATCTCACGGTCCAAAAACAAGACGAGCCTTGAGGTCTGTAGAGGTCTGCTGATGTCTGCCAAGGTTTACTGCGGTCTGTAGAGGTTTGGTAACATCTGTAGAGGTCTATAGAAGTCTGTAAGAGTCTGTAGAGATCTATAGAGGTCTGTAAGGGTCTGTAGAAGTCTGTAGGGGTCTGTAGAAGTCTGTAGGGGTCTGTAGATGTCTGTAGGGGTCTGTAGATGTCTGTAGGGGTCTGTAGATGTCTGTAGGGGTCTGTAGAAGTCTATAGGGGTCTGTAGAAGTCTATAGGGGTCTGTAGAAGTCTATAGGGGTCTGTAGAAGTCTGTAGGGGTCTGTAGAAGTCTGTAGGGGTCTGTAGAAGTCTGTAGGGGTCTGTAGAAGTCTGTAAGAGTCTTTAGAGGTCTATAGAAATCTGTAGGGGTCTGTAGAAATCTGTAGGGGAAAATAGAAGTCTGTAGGTGTATATAGAAGTCTATAGGGGTCTGTAGAAGTCTGTAGGGGTCTGTAGAAGTCTGTAGGGGTCTGTAGAAGTCTGTAGGGGTCTGTAGAAGTCTGTAGGGGTCTGTAGAAGTCTGTAGGGGTCTGTAGAAGTCTGTAGGGGTCTGTAGAAGTCTGTAGGGGTCTGTAGAGGTCTGTAAGGGTCTGTAGAAGTCTGTAGGGGTCTATAGGGGTCTATAGAAGTCTATAGGGGTCTGTAGAAGTCTGTAGGGGTCTGTAGAAGTCTGTAGAAGTCTGTAGAAGTCTGTAGGGGTCTGTAGAAGTCTGTAGGGGTCTGTAGAAGTCTGTAGGGGTCTGTAAGAGTCTTTAGAGGTCTATAGAAATCTGTAGGGGTCTGTAGAAATCTGTAGGGAAAAATAGAAGTCTGTAGGGTCTGTAGGTGTATATAGAAGTCTATAGGGGTCTGTAGAAGTCTGTAGGTATATATAAAAGTCAGAAGGGTATATATAGAAGTCTGTAGGGGTAAATAGAAGTCTGTAGGGGTCTGTAGTGGTCTGTAGGGCTATATAGAAGTCTGTAGGGGTATATAGAAGTCTGTAGGGGTGTATATATAGAAGTCTGTAGGGGTCTGTAGGGGTATATGAAAGTCTGTAGGGGTCTGTAGGGTTATATAAAAGTCTGTAGGGGTCTGTAGAAGCCTGTAGCGGTATATAAAAGTCTGTAGGGGTATATATAGAAGTCTGTAGGGGTATATAGAAGTCTTTAGGGGTCCGTAGAAGTCTGTAGGGCTATATAGAAGTCTGTAGGGGTCTGTAGAAGTCTGTACGGGTCTGTAGAAGTCTGTAGCGATATATACAAGTCTGTAGGGGTATATATAGAAGTCTGTAGGGCTAAATAGAAGTCTGTATGGGTCTGTAGAAGTGTGTAGGGGTCTGTAGAACTCTGTAGGGGTCTGTAGAAGTCTGTAGGGGTATATAGAAGTCTGTAGGGGTATATAGAAGTCTGTAGGGGTCTGTAGGGGTATATAGAAGTCTGTAGGGGTCTGTAGAAGTCTGTAGGGGTCTGTAGAGGTCTGTAGAGGTCTGTAGGGGTCTGTCTGTAGGGGTCTGTAGAAGTCTGTAGGGGTCTGTAGAAGTCTGTAGGGGTCTGTAGAAGTCTGTAGGGGTCTGTAGAAGTCTGTAGGGGTCTGTAGAAGTCTGTAGGGGTCTGTAGGGGTATATAGAAGTCTGTAGGGGTCTGTAAAAGTCTGTAGGGGTCTGTAGAAGTCTGTAGGGGTCTGTAGGGCTATATAGAAGTCTGTAGGGGTCTGTAGAAGTCAGTAAATGTCAGTAGAAGTTTGCTGAGGTATATTAAATTTTGCTGAGGTATACTGAAGTCTGTACAGGTTTGCTACGGTCTGCTGAGGGTTGCTGAGGTCTTGTGAGGTCTGTCGAGGGTTGCTAAAGCCTTATGAGGTCTGTTGATATCTATAGAGGTTTGCTGAGGTCTGTAGAAGTTTTTAGGGTTGGTTAAAGTCTGTAGAGTTCTTTAGAGATTTGGTGATGTCTGCAGTGATTTGATGAGGTCTGTTGAGGTTTGATGAGGTATAGCATGTTGAGATTTCCTGAGGTCTGTAGAAGTCTGTTGAACTCAGAGAATAGGACTGTAGAAGTAATGTCTCAGAGAATGTGATGGTTTTAGCAGTCGTGTGTCTAGACTGAGACGTCCCACGCCTGCATGTTCCCCCTCCATTAAAAATCCTTTAGAAGCAGACGTGATTCTGGGGTCTCAGGTTTTATCCAGCCTTTATGATAAAAGCAGACTTCAGCTTATTCCGATTTTTTTGGCACTCGGTCCCACAGACGTTAAAGCTCTACCACAACAAATGCCGTGGAGGTGATTGGAGTCGAGTCTTAGCGACATGTGGGCTTTATCGCGTCCCACAGTCCCATCGGAGGACGTACGGTTTGGATTTGTGCTGACTCGGCTCTCTTTAATCCCTCTGCGGATTCAGGCAGCACGGAGCTCTTTCAGTATTAATCCCAACATTTACTTGAGTTCAGATAAATCAAAGCTTCTCTGAACGGAAAGCTGATTATAACGGCTTGAGTGATGTCAGGTTATTCCTACTACTAATAATACGTACGCACCAGTCAGACGGTTTGCAAGGAAAGACTGGATGTGAGCAAAACTGATATCGAGTTTGTGTGGTTCGGTTTTACAATGAATAAAACTGAACAAAATATAAACCCGTGTCTGAGGATTCAGCAGAGGTGATCATTAAATAAATATTTAGACAGACAGACAGCTGAGTCCTTTGGATATGTGCTTACAGAAAACTCCCTATAGGTTATTGTCTAATGAGTAAACCAGAGGCAAAAGTGGCATAGAAACACTCCATGAGACCTCTTGATGGAAAGACCATGAGAGGAACCAGACGCAAAAGAGTCAACACCAAAAGCCCCTTCATTATAGTTCATTATTCTATCTTTCTAACTTTCAATCCATCCATCCATTTATCTATACAGACTCCATGAGAAAGAAACCTTGAGAGGAACCACTCAAAATGGAACGTATCTATTATTGGATCTGAGTCTGTCTGTCTAGACAGACAGAGAGATACCATCTGACCAATCAGATACAATAACTCAATAAATTTGCTGTGATCTGACACTGAAGCTAAAGCCATTAAGGCAGTAAAAATCCCAGGTGTAGATTTGCAGGGTCTGTTATTACCACACTCTGTGATCTGCACTTCAGCAGATGTACGAACGGAGAAATTCCACCATCTTTTTTTCCTCTGCATTTCCCGCATTCCGTAGTCCACATCAGGCGTGTCGCGTCGCGTTCAATTTCTCCATCCAGCCCGAAGTACAGTTTTCTAAAACCATCCAATACGAGTGTGCTGTTCACATCAGTGCTGTTGAATGATTGATCCTGACTGGTCAGAAGGTGTTAATAGTAATGAGCTACGATTCCCGTCATGGTTTTCTTTATGGAAATGTCAACATTTTTAAAGGAGTCTCGAGTGAGGAGTCTCCGGTGAGGAGCCTCCGGTGAGGAGCCCCCAGTGAGGAGTCCCCAGTGAGGAGCTTCCAGCGAGGGGCCTCCAGCGAGGGGCCTCTAGTGAGGAGTCCCCAGTGAGGAGTCCCCAGTGAGGAGTCCCCAGTGAGGAGCCTCCAGTGAGGAGCCTCCAGTGAGGAGCCTCCAGTGAGGAGCCTCCAGTGAGGAGCCTCCAGTGACAGAAGAGTTTACACTTTTTGTTTTTTTGGACTGTGATTGATATAAACAGTTTGCTTCAATGGATTTGGACTACAATCACCATAAACAGGTCTACACTCAAGTATCCATCAGGGAACAGCTGACCACCTCAACAATGATGGAACTGTAATAAATGGACTTGAGTGTTGAGGCTCTCCATTTCCTGTCTGGTTCCTCTCAAGGTTTCTTCCCCATGAAGTCTTTCTAAATAAATGATAGATAAAAAAAAAACTAACAGAAATTTTTGATTCATTTAGCCCCTATGGATTGTTGTATTTGTAATTTTTTATAATTTATGAATGAAAAGATTTTTCCCGTGTACAGAATAAACTGAATACTGAATCGTATTGTACCGAATCGTTAAGACCATCAGACCAGAGTCGTTTCCCAGAATAAAACCTGCAGACACAGAGCACGCTGACGAAGTAAACGGAAAATTCGAAGTTATTTTAAAAGAAAAAAAGGACATGGTGGAAAATGCCCTCGTATTCCGCAGGCTGGTGCGATGAAGTGCGATGTGGGAACGCCGCCTGTTTTCCACATGCCTCTCGCCAACTCTGCAGATGTGTTACAGCAGGAACGTCTCTCACACACACAGATGTGGTTAAAGTCACTGCTTGTATTGAATATTAGGCGCAGAGGGGCGGTTTGATGTTTGGTGATTGAATTAGTGGTGAAACTCGGCTCGGTGAGGGTTTGATGATTAATGAGGTCACATGACTCTGCAGTCGCACGCTGAGGTTACGACTGTGTGACGTGTAACAGGACGGACGGGAGTTAATAGAGCTCTTTGAGGCATTGGGATCGTTTGGGGGAAAAAAAATCGCTTGTTTTTCTTTCCATCACAAATGCATTGTACATGTGCAACGTATTCAATGTTACACATTTGTATTCATTGTAGAGCGACGCATTGCAATTTCTATTCCTTTATGTTGTAGGACGTCCTCGAGACGAGGTCTTTAGTAGGTTATACTTACGTCCTAGCAGCGATTTCATTTAACTCGAGGTTTTTTGTGTAACACTTTTAACAGTGGACATTGTCCCAAAGCAGGCATGTTTATTCCTAATGAGCGAGCCAGTGGCAACATTCCCTGAAACTTCATGATGAAGAAACCTGGAAAGGAACCAGACACCAAATAAACACCATTCTCTTCCTCAACACCAAATGCCCCTTCGTTATAAATTATAGTATCTATCTGTCTGTCTGGAAATGCCGGGTGTCCGAATACTTTACATTTTATCCTTATAATATAAATCTGTAGTGATTTATAGCAACATGCAAGGGGGGAAAAGTCCTTAGTGGAGTCAAAAATCATCTTTGAGGACAAGAGGGGGTAAATAAACTCCCTCCCCCCCCAACCCCTTGAGAGGAACCAGACACCAAATATCCTATCCTATCCTATCCTATCCCAAACTATCCTTTCCCATCCTATTCCAACCTATCCTATCCTATCCCAACCTAACCTATCCCATCCTAACCTAACCTATCCCATCCTATCCCAACCTATCCTATCCTATCCTATCCCATTCTATCCCAAACTATCCTATCCTATCCCAACCTAACCTATCCCATCCTAACCTATCCCATCCTATCCCAACCTATCCTATCCTATCCTATCCCATCCTATCCCAACCTATCCTATCCTATCCCAACCTAACCTATCCCATCCTAACCTAACCTATCCCATCCTATCCCAACCTATCCTATCCTATCCCATCCTATCCTAACCTATCCTATCCTATCCCAACCTAACCTATCCCATCCTAACCTAACCTATCCCATCCTATCCCAACCTATCCTATCCTATCCTATCCCAAACTATCCTATCCCATCCTATCCCAACCTATCCCAACCTATTCTATCCTATCCCATCCTATCCCAACCTATCCCAACCTATTCTATCCTATCCTATCCTGCTTTGGGACAATCACCGGTGTTGAAATATATAATAATTGAATTAAATGTGAAAAAATTAAAATAATAAACAGAAAATAATAAATTCACTAATCGCCAGTGCAAATTCACCGTCATAGCTTTAAAAAAAAAAGCCATATTTATTAAAAAAGATTTCTATGATAAAAGCAGCAACTTACCTGGTAGTATGTTTTGATGTGGCGTATGAGGATGGAGAGATTCTGAACACGTAATACTGCATCGTTGTTCACTTTCTTGTTCACTCTCTGGCTGGAGACTTTGGGATTTCTGCAGAACGCAACAAAAACAATTAGATCTCAGATTTTATGCCATGTCCTCATCTGGGGCCATCTATCTCCATAGCAGAAACTTCAGAAGTACAAGAGATATAGTTACAATGGCCTGCTGTAGAGTTTGGACCATGAAGATAATTAAACCTCTGACCATGAAGATGGCATTAAATCTATCTAGGATCTTGGGTGGCCTGCTACAGATCTCTGACCACAACCCTAATGAACATTTTTAGGATGGATGGGAATGCTGACAAAAGTTTGCAGAAACCGGATGATTCTTTTTGAACATCCCATTCCACATTTAGTTCCCATTGGCTGTTATAATAAGCTGGGAAGGTGTTCAACTAGATTTTGCGGAGATTTGTGCTAAATTAGTTGGTGAGGTGAGGAGGCCTGGGGTTAGAGTTGGAGCTCTACAGCGGGAGATCTTTCACTCCAACCCATGTAGAAGTATTACTATAGATGAATATATATCACGTGACGTGACTCTTGAAAACCAAACATGCATCGACAGAGACGTGTGATATTTCCAGACACTCAACACAGTGAGTGTGTGTGTGTGTGTGTGTGTGTGTGTAGGAAGGAGATAATGATGGGGGTTGATCGTAGCGTAATATGAGCGATGTCATGTGATGCGACAACAATCATCTTTTTACATCGTAGCTTTTTGTTTTCGATCAAAATTTTAATCCCACTAATATTTAAAAAGTAGCACCTGGCAACCTTGGTGTCAAGAAACGTTTGTCCAAACAGGGAAGTTTTTTTTGTACAAAACGTCCAAAATCCTCTCAATGGCACGTGTTTAGTGTTTATGAGTAACATCAGCGTGATGACCAGACCAAAACATCTCATGCGTCTGTCTCAGACTTGGCCTCGGCATCACCCGGGTCATAACCCTTCACTTCATGCACATCCCACGTGTAACCCGTCTCGTGACAGAACCCAGATCTGGATCTTAATCTGTTTTTTTTAATATACGCTGCTTTGTATAATTTTACAGTGAGAATCGAGTTTCCTTTGAGTCTGGTGTGGTGGGAAAAAGAAGAATTCCCTCAAGATGTTCCACCATGTTGGCTCAATTATCACACCATTGCAGAATGAGCCTGAGCTGCGAAGCACCCGAGTGGAAACAGATCAAAAAATGAGGCTCTGGCAGTAAATACTGAAAGTGAAGGTCAGGATTAAAAAAATACACTTTAAATTACTTTACTGAACAAAGAACTCAACACAATTCTACATCCAAACACAGAGAAACATGTCTTAAAGAAAGACAGAAAGAAAGAAAGAAAGAAAGAAAGAAAGAAAGAAAAAGTGATAGCAGGATGGAAAGAAAGAAAGAAAAAAAGTGAGAGCAAGAAAGAAAGAAGGAAAGAAAGAAAACAAGACACTGACAGTACACAAGGAAAGAAAGAAAGAAAGAAAGAAAAAGTGATAGCAGGATGGAAAGAAAGAAAGAAAAAAAGTGAGAGCAAGAAAGAAAGAAGGAAAGAAAGAGAAAGAAAGAAAGAAAGAAAACAAGACACTGACAGTACACAATGAAAGAAAGAAAGAAAGAAAAAGTGATAGCAGGATGGAAAGAAAGAAAGAAAAAAAGTGAGAGCAAGAAAGAAAGAAGGAAAGAAAGAAAAAGTGAGAGAAAGAAAGAAAGAAAACAAGACACTGACAGTACACAAGGAAAGAAAGAAAGAAAGAAAGAAAGAAAAAGTGAGAAAGAAAGAAAGAAAGAAAGAAAGAAAGAAAGAAAACAAGACATTGACAGTACACAAGGAAAGAAAGAAAAAGTGAGAGAAAGAAAGAAAAAGTGAGAGAAAGAAAGAAAGAAAGAAAAGTGAGAGAAAGAAAAAAGACACTGACAGTACACAAAGAAAGAAAAAAAGCAAAAGTAGAAAGAAAGAAAGAAAGAAAGAAAGATGTTGGGAAGCTGGGGGCAGAGTGCAGAGTCAGACATGATACAATCTCCATCAAGCATAGAGGTTTAAGGGCCTTACTCAAGGGCCCAAAGAGTATTAACATGGCGATACCGGGGCCTGAACCCTGGACCTTTCCAATTAGTAACCCAGAGCCTCATTTACCACTGAGGTCCCAAAATGTCTAAATCAGGATTGTGAAAAAGACACATAACAAAAAGACCCCAATAAAAAGTGAACTAATAGATGGAACTCAGTTACTTTGGTTGTTGAAGAAAGAAGAAGTGACTTTCACACAACAACTCAACAGTATTTCCATACACAGAAATATCCAATGGACTTGTTGATGAAAAAAACAGAAAGATACTCAGATTTTTAGTTTTTTTCACAATCTGTGGACCCTAAAGACCCTGCAGAACACCACGTCAGGTTCTTCTCATATCACAGAAGAACTGGAACGTCCACCATCACCATCACCTTCCCTGAAGTTTAAATATGATCAATAACAACAGTTCAGTTCTTCTGCGCCACATGCATGAACCTCGACACACTTTCTTGTCTCACCCTCAGGGGTTTTACACACACACACACACACACACACACACACACACACACACACACACACACACACAATCGTTAACTCGTCCATTCAACTGTGTCACTCACACGATCATGTGACTGGGAAACTACACGTCTATCAGACGCTCGAGTCGTAAATGAACACAAAAAGCTAGAAAGGTAATCAACACACACACACACACATACACACACACACACACACACACACACACACACACACAGCCTCTCTGTCTTGCAAATTAAAGGACAAGGTCTTTTTTTATGCAGTGTGAATGCAGCATATCACGTGACCTCTGATCACAGGAGGGCAT
>MU574732.1:2305193-2343187 GCA_024362625.1 Silurus asotus | reverse complement strand
TGTGTGTGTGTGTGTGTGTGTGTGTGTGTGTGTGTGTGTCTGAGAGAGAGAAAGAAAGCAAGAAAAGAAAAAGAAAAAAAGCAAAATGACAAAGAAAAAAAGAAAAAAAGAAAGAAAGAAAGAAAGAAAGAAAGAAAGAAAGAAAGAAAGAAAGAAAGAAAGAAAGAAAACACTGACAGTACACCTGGAAAGAAAGAAAAGCAAAAGAAAGAAAGAAAGAAAGAAAGAAAGAAAGAAAAAAAAAGCAACAGTAGAAAGGTAGAAAGAAAGAAAAGGTGAAATAAAAAAAAGGTAGAAAGAAAGAAAGAAAAAAGGTAGAAAGAAAGAAAGAAAAAGAAAGAAAAGGTGGAATAAAAAAGGTAGAAAGAAAGAAAGAAAGAACGTTGTGAAAAGAAAGAAAGAAAGAAAGAAAGAAAGAAAGAAGGTAGAAAGAAAGAAAGAAAAAGAAAGAAAAAATGGAATAAAAAAAGGTAGAAAGAAAGAAAGAAAGAAAGAAAGAAAGAAAGAAAGAAGAATGTTGTGAAAAGAAAGAAAGAAAGAAAGAAAGAAAGAAAGAAGAACGTAACTGTTGTCTGTAGTTGGTGGAAACGAAATCTAAAGTTTTGTGTTTTATAAAAAATTAAAAATAAAAACAACGAATTCCAGGAAACTAATTTTTGGAACAAGTGAATTTCTGGTTGCTCCACAGTCTGAGGTCTCGCACTGCTGTTGGTTTGCAGAAGAAACTTCAAAACCGCAAAACAAACATGAAAGTGTCTTTTTTAAAAATAGAATTTAAAATAAACGAAATGCAGAAAGTCCGAATCTTTCCAACATCTGCAACAAACTCAAACTTCAACCAGAAACAAAACATTGGAATCAAACCTACACCAATAAGAAGGTAAAAAACCTGAAGGAACGTCAAAACCACAGACTCCATGAGATCTGGGCTGAAGATCATCTGGACACGTTTGCTTGCTGTGGAAGATTCTAGTTAAGTGTTTCACTCGTACACAGAACATAAATGATGTCCTCCTAGTGTGAATGTGGCGTCTACAGACATTCAAAGCTCCTTATAAGATCAACCAGAAGGTGAGAAGGTGGCATTTAAGAAGGCCACGCGTTCTTGTGAAGAAACTATGAGAAAAATCTCTTTTGTGAGGTCACACTTTGAGAAGACCTTCAGGTTAGGAGGCCAGACATGCGCTCGCTTTGTATGATTCGTGACCATCATTAAGAACTCAACACGATTTCCTCACAGTTTCCTCCCCAAGCTCTTTGGAAACCTTCTCAGGAGGGGAGCACAATATCTTCACAAAGCATGGCATTCTTAAAGCATGATGGTGAGAAGATCTGGTGATCAGAGCATGTGCTCGATTTGGGCGACGTTCAGACCTCACAGAGAGATTTCCTCACGGTTTCCTCCCCAAGCCGTTTGGAAACCTTCTCAGGAGGTTCACACGATGTCTTCAAAAATGCATGGCATTCTTGAAGCACACCTTCTGAAGGTCTGAAGACCAAACCATGTGGTTCAGGTTATTAAATTCGTGATCAGCATTCGGATCTCCAGAAGCTGTTTGGAAACCTTTTTAGGAGGATACGTTCATGCTCAATGTCTGCGCATGAATGCGTGGCTCTCTTAAAAGCACACCCACACCGTCTCACCTTCAGATGAGAAGGTCTGAAGACCAGACGCGTGCCCGACGTGTGCCAGTCGTTCGGGCCTCACAAAGAGAAGTGAAGGAACCTACATCGCTCGGGATGTCATTTACGACTCGCCTATTGATGGATTCTATGCTTTTCTGAGCTTTTGAGATGAAGCTCCAAGATATGAGATCGGGTGCAGAACCCAGACGAGATACAATAAAAAAGACTCACATCATCAACATGACCTCGTTGAGGTAGGACCCATCCACTAACTCCATGTAGAGAGAAAGGCTGCTTCGGTCGCTCGGGTTCGGCTGGAGAACCGTCTGGACCTACAATAGAACCAGACATTTTTTTTTTTTTTTTTTACACAAAAGCATGAATTAAAAAAAAAATCCAAATCTAGAAGAAGGTTGATCTTACCCATGCCACCAGAGGAGTGAGCAGAAATTGCTCCAGCTGTGGTGTGAACACCTCACTGTCCATGATCTCCATGAATAATAATAATAATAATAATAATAATAATAATAATAATAATAATAATAATGGAAAAGGTTTTTTTTTTTTAAATGTTCGCAAAATAAATATAAAAAAGGATCAAATGAACCGAATCATTTTTCTTCTCTGAATGAAGCCTTTCCCATAAATAAACCACAAATCAGAACCTCTGATCTTCTTGATGAGGTTCCAGGGCGCATATTGTGAGAAAGGAATGAGAAAAGAAGGAGAAAATCAGAGTTTCTTTGTTTCTTCCTCTCTTTTTTTTCTCCTCTTTGTCTAAATATTCTATGATAGATGTATCATGTCCTGGGTTTTGCCCGAGAGCCGATTGAGGAGCACACAAAAGCCTCTGAAGGTCCTTAGAAGAATGCAATAGATCCAGCAGCAACCATTGAGAGAGAGATATATATATCAGAAGAAACCAATCAAATCCAAAAAAATCCACCAGGTGAAATAGAAAATCAGCGATCTTGTGGTTCTCCAGTGATCTCCTGAGTTCCACCAAGACGTTTCTAATATCATGGAAAAAGAAAAATATTTAATGAGTATCCCAGGAATGTGGATTCGGGCAGCGCTGGTTTCCTGCCTGCGTTTCCATGATGCCGCTCCTCAAAAAGGACCCACACACTCATACTCACTCTCTCAACACACACTCACTCACACACTCACACACACTCAACACACTGCAGTGTGCAAGGGGAGACCGGGAGAAACCACGCCCACCCACCACATAGACGCTCCACCGAAACCACGCCCCGTTACTCACATCAGCCCCGCCTCTGCAGCAACGTTGTAGCCGTTTGGCCCCGCCCACTCCTCCCTTTGGGTTTATATCTTAAAACACGTGTTTATAAGCTTTAAAACTATACATACTTTATTATTTTTACTGGTACAAAGAAATAAAACTCAATAAGACACGCATCAACAAATATATATTTAATTTACATTAAAACATACTGAAAAAACAAACTCAAACACACATCTGGACACACATCTGGACAGATACTTTGCAGTTCCTCCTGTAAAACTTTATTTATTCCAAACATTATTTCACACTAAAGACTTCTTTACCATCCAGTTTATCCATCCATCCATCCATCCATTATCCATCCATCCTCCATCCATCCATCCATCATTCATTCATCCATCCATCCATCCATCCATTATCCATTATCTATCCATCCATCCATCATCCATCCATCCATCCAACCATCCATCCTCCATCCATCCTCCATACATCCATTCACCCATCCATCATTCATTCATCCATCCATCCATCCATCATCCATCCATCCATTATCCATTATCCATCCATCATCCATCCATTCATCATCCATCCAACCATCCATCCTCCATACATCCTCCATACATCCATTCACCCATCCATCATTCATCCATCCATCCATCCATCCATCCATCCATCATTCATCCATCCATTATCCATCCATCCATCCATTTATCCACCCATCCATCATTCATCCATCCATTCATCCATCCATCCATCCATCTTCTATCCATCCATTGATCCATCCATTATCCATCCATCCATCCATTTATCCACCCATCCATCTTCTATCCATCCATTCATCCATCCATCCATCGAAACTTTGAATGGAACCTATCTATTATTGAAACAGACAGCTGTGTCTTTGGATCCGTCTGTCTGTCTGTCTGTCTGTCTGTCTAGATATACAGATAAAAAAACAAACCTACAGCAGTGCATCATGTTCTATCATTAATGTCCTGTATGTTCTTAATGATGCTTTCACAACTCAATAAATCAACTTATTTATAATAATAATAATAATAATAATAATAATAATTATAATAATATGTACATTTACAAATCATTTACAAATATTATAATAGAATAACTTAATATTAAAATGTGTAATGAATTAATATTTGTGCGGATCACTGATGTTTTATTTTGATCCTCAGAAGCCACATTGGCGACATTCTTTTGATTTTCATATCATCATGTAGGCCTTGAGTTCCTTCCTTATTTTATTTTTTTTATTACACTGATTGTGGAGCCATTATTTAGGCATTGATGCAGCAGACACACCCTTTTTCTGCTAGTAATACTCCTGACCTGGTGAAAAAATTGGGATATTTAATAATGATATTTAAATACATTTTTTTACATATTAAATATTATATTAAATATATTTAATATTTAAATAAAATATTATTGAAAAATATGAGGGACCATGTGGATTTATTCAGGCATTACAGCAGGACATTAAGATGATGCTCTGGATAATTAACCCTTCACGGTTGACAAAGACAAAAAGACAAATATCTCCATCAGGCGTAAAATCGATCCCGTCCCGTCCTGCATGACACGACACGTGTGATTAATGCCAAGCCTATGAAACACAGAGCTGCAGAAACAGCCTTCGTTCACAATTTCCATGGGGAATACAGTGTTGCCATGCCAACAATAGACCGCCCGCTGCCCAGAGCATCAGTGAGCGACGGCTGCAACATCAGCACACCGTTACATCCTCTTCACTCTTCTCCATGAACACATCTCATCCACATCTGCCTGGTTTTTACTCATCATTACAGCCCCAGTGTGGGCACATGGAGGTGATGAAATGAAGGTTGTAGGGATTTGAATGTTAGTAGAATGTGACAGAATTCCATGTTCTTGGGTGTGGATTCAAGCACAAGCTTCAAATACTGGTGTTAAATGCAATACTGCATCATGCTACTATCACACTGTGGACTATAGTTATAAAATACTGTATAATATTAAAGGATACCTGAAAAAAACACAGTGGAGCATCACCAGAAGATGAAACGATTCCACTGACTGTGCAAACTGTACACTGGACATCAAGCAACTTGGATTCTCTCCTCTCTTCTTCTTCCAGACTCTGGGACCTTGATTTCCAATGCATCAGTTGTAGCCCGTGGATACATGGAGGCTCTTAAAGCACTGCCTCCAGCTGCAGTCCACTCTTTGTGAGGGAGGTGAGATTGAGATGGTTTGGACATGTGCAGAGGAGGGACATGGGGTATATCAGTAGGAGAATTCTAAGAATAGACCCACCAGTATGGAGGAAAAGAGGAAGACCAAGAAGGAGGTTTATGGATGTGGTGAGGGAAGACATGCAGGTTTGAAAAAGGCAGATGTAGAGGACAGGGGGGAATGGAGACGGTCACCTCCCCAGGTTCCTTCTCCCAATCACCCAGTTTGGCAGGGTGACTCCGCTCTAGATAGACTGCTGGTGGTTCCAAACTTCTTCCATTTATAAATGATGGAGGCCACTGTGCATTAGAAACTTCCATGCTGCACAAATGTTTGTCACCTTCCCCAGATCTGTGCTTTAATACAATACTGACTCGGAGGTCTACAGACAATTTCTTGGACTTCATGGCTCGGTTTGTGCTCTGTGGGACCTCATATAAGCAGGTGTGCTCCTTTCCAAATCATGGCCATGAATTTACCACAGGTGGACCTCAATCATGTTGTGGAAACATCTCAAGGATGATCAATGGATGCACCTGAGACCAATTTTGAAAGTCATTGGCAACGACTGTGATTACATGTGATTTTTAAGATTTCACTTCTCAGCTCGTTCCTGTTGTCATTATGGGGTTTTGTTTGTAGAATTTGGCGGAAAATAATAAATTTAAGCCACTTTAGAATAAGGCTGTAACAAAGAACGTGGAAAAGAACGATAAGAATGAGGATGAACTGTGTGTATATAAATATATATACATGCAAATGCGTTTTTCTGATCTCAAATCTTGCATGACGTCCATTTGTAAACGTTCCCCCATTGTTCAAAACATTCCGCAAAACCATCGATTACTGACACTGCCCCCGGTGGCCATCGACTGTAAGTGGCGTCACTTCCTAATACAAAACACGCAATAATATACGACTGCTTTTAGTGAAACGCATCGGAAACACAAATGTAAAAGGAATTGCGCTTGGCAGGTTACACACGTGACTCAGAAAAAAACATTCCGCGAGTCCTTTAGAACATTGTACCGCTATAAATCCTATTACAATGTATAACACATATAGAAATCCTACATCCTATAAATAGTATTGTATTAAAGGTAACAGTGATATGCTGTACTGAATAACGCTTCATAACACACTGTTCACTTGTACCATATATTCATCACATCTGATCTCCTGCATGCTGCTTGTACGAGACGGAAAGATCGGAATACAGTCTCCTTTAACCCGAACTCCTCCGTTATGGTTTTTGAAAGACACGTGTCTGGGTAGGAAGATCGACCAAACGAATAAATAAACGGACAGACTTTATTTGCATTGAAAAATCCCCCCCTTTGCATGAACAACAGCTTTATACACTCTCAGCACCACGGACAGCGCTTTCTCCAAAATCAAATACCTTCAAATAAAAAATGTTCCAGGTTTATTTCTTTGTTTGATCCCAGAGCAGTTTGATAGGATTGAGTTGCGGTAAACTTGGGCAAAATTTCCCTAGATAACTCCACATGACCGTTGTGAATAACGCTCACCATGCTTGGACGTACGCTTCATCGTTTTGTCGTATGCCGACGTGTGTTGGTTCGTTCCCCCAACTGGAATACGTCTCCAACATTCCCTGCTCCAAAACAACTCCAAAATCATTCATCTTTCACGTGTGGAGGTGAAGCAGTCTGCTAACATGCTCTCAGTCTTGCTCAAGTTCTTCTGGTAGAGACGAAAAATGTCCATTTTGGACCCCACACAACGTTCTTCCACTTTGTGATTTTATGTTTGTTACATAGAACTCAGAAGAGACACGCACTTGCGTCTTAAAAGCCATAAAAAGACGCGGCGTTTCCACAAAAGTTCTACAGTTTCCTTGTCCTTCTAATTTTAGAGGTTTCATTTACAGAACATGATACAGAATGCACCTCCAACTCATCCGCTTGTTTTGAGGCCAATTTAATTCAAAATCACAAACGAACGGTACACAATTCCTGTGGAGGTTATGAACAACAAAAAACAAACATAAAACCAAAGCCTTCAATACTCTAGAATTATACTGGTTCTTTACTGGGTTCCTGGCCACACAATCGGATGCCGTTTCCAGCAGGTGAAACTTCATCCGCATGCAAAAAAAACTCGCTGAGCTGCAAACTACGGCCCTGAAACGACGCCAGGAACCGCCTTCTATGGCTTTAGAGAGGTCTTTCTTTGTGAATGATAAAAAGAGAAAACGCCGCGTGCTGGTGATGCGTCGCGTTCGAGATCCGCGGCTGAGGAGCGGAGCCTGCGCTCCTCCGAGAAGCCTTCGTTTACCACACGAGAGGAGAGGAGGCGGGACCGTGTTCCGTTCGTCTGCAAAACAACTTCGACTGCGGTTTAATACGTGTTTAATAGACGTTATTAAAAAACAGCATCACAACTTCTTTCGAGTGAAGTGTTCTTCAAACGAATAAAACAAACTGGATTAAAAAAATAATAATAATGGGGGGGTGGGGGGAGGGGGGGAACCATGGGTCCGCGATAACGCGTGCCAAAAGATGATGAGAACGAATGTACACTGGCATGTTACTCTAAAAAAAAAAAAAAAAAAAGGGGGGGGGGGGGGGGTGGTACTGCTGTACAACAACTGGTGATAAAATCATGAAAGACACGAGGTTCTAGTTTCAAGTCAAGGACATGGACAACATTAAAGTCCTGCTCCTCAGACCCTTTTCTGAGCTTCATTTTTTATTTATTTTGGTTTTGCCCGTTTCCCCTCCCCCAATTTTATGCTCCCTAAACCGAACCAGTGGATCAGTAGGCTCAGCCAATCAGTCTTCTATTCCTAAATAGCTAGTCCTGCTAGGCTGAACAGCTCTCTGGTGTGTGGAGGGGAAAAAAAAAGAAGAAGAAAAAAAAAATCCCCAGCTGTGAAGAAGTTTCTGCGTTCCTGCTCAGACAGCTCGGCACGTCCGGGTCACGGGTGAGGGGGGGGGATGGTGTAGGATGGAGAAAAAGAAGACGGAGGGAGAGAGAGAGAAAGAGAGAGAGACGCGTGACCGCGGCGTGGCTCGGCTGCTCTGGTGCTCGTGTCTGATGGTTGTGCTGAAGCAGGAGAGTTCAGGTCGTGTCCTAATCCTGTCGCTCCCCTAAATCCGGGGGACTCTTCGGCACCGTGGAATTGCGGACGCGTTCTTTTTTTTTTTTTTTTTGGGATTGATTGATGGGTTGTTTTTTTACGAGCCCAGGCGAGGGCGCTTTCGGGGAGCCAGATCGTCGTCCTCGTCCTCTTCGTCCTCTCCTTGCCCCGTGGAATTGCGGACGCGTTTTTTTTTTTTTTTTTTTTGGGATTGATTGATGGGTTGTTTTTTTACGAGCCCAGACGAGGGCGCTTTCGGGGAGCCAGATCGTCGTCCTCGTCCTCTTCGTCCTCTCCTTCCTCGTCTTCATCGTCGGGGTAGTCCACGAGACCCACCAGTCCGGTCTGAACAACGGCAAAACAACATGTACCAAGATTTCAGCACTGAATTATTCTCGTATTGCTGCGACTCTAAAGTCGAGAATAAAGTCGTAGCATTTAAATAAAATAAATGTGTGTGGACTGTGGAAGTGCCTCCGAGAAGAAATTTAATGGAAAGAAAAAAAAAGATTGTGTAGTATATATTAAATAAATCACTTATGATTACGACTAGAAAAGCCACGCCCACCTTGACCACCGCCGTCGAGGCGACCGTCACCCCCTTCGCCGAGGAGCTGTTTGGACTGGCGGGGGACGCGGATGGCGCCGGTTTCTCGCCGTTTGCGTTGGCGGTGGCAGTGGAATGCGAGATGGTGAACTTGAAGCTGCCGGTCTGCGTTCTCTTCGGGAGGTTCTCCTTGTCCTCGCTTTCTTTAACTGCGATGAGACGAGAGAGAGATATGAGAGACAGAGGGGGACTGGATTGTAAAGCACACAAAAAAAAGGGCCGAGCGCACACCTTTTTTGGCTCCCATAAACTTTCCGTAGCTTTCAGGAAAGTCTTCCTCGACCCGCTTTTCAACTCCGGAGTCGGCCTCGTCCTCGTCCTCGTCTTCGTTGAACCAGATGTCTTCGTCGTCCTCGACAGACCGGGCGTCACGGCGGTACCTGCGAACGAGTCAACAAGATTTTATTGTCGTTTTAAACACAAAGCTGAAGAGGTCACAAGGTTCCTCCTGAACCCTGGGGTGATGATGAAACAGAGCCATGACAAATTACACTTTCATTAGTCCATTCATTTAAATTACTTTATAGTGGAATATAATTACAGGGTTCATATTTCCAGAGGAAAAGAAAAGGAAAGTGTGTTTTTCTTGTCAAGTCAAATATCCTTTAACTTTTTTACATCTGGGGTCCAATTACTTTTATTTGTAGTTGTAATACACCTAAAAAACTCCATCAAACACAGACCTATTATTCACTGCTGCAGGAACGTTTTACCAGCGTTAGAAGAGACGTTATATAGACGTGGGAAAATTAAGACTAAAAACAGCGATTTTTTTACAACCTTAACTTTATTATTATTATTTTATTTAAAGACATGAAGACGCCACGGACACGGCGCTGAACAGGCGATACCCGTGTACTAATGACGAATATTTACCCTCTATAATTAGTTCATTAACGCCGATTCACCAGATTATTTTTTTTAATTGTTAAAAAAAGAAAAGAAAGAAAAGCGACCTGCTGAGCCCTCGGCTCTGTCTGTTCTTCTCTTGCTCGTAGCGACCCTTTAGACCTTTGAACGTCTGGACATATTCGATGGACTCGAGTGCTTTGTAGAAATTGTCGACGATGTGAGCGATGAGCGACTTAATGTCCTCCTGAGAAGGTGAAATTTAAAGAAATACATAAAAAGCACCACTTTAAGAAGCCGCGCTTTTTTTTATACACAAAAAAAAAAAAAAAACCCTCACCACTTTGATGAATTCGAAGAGCTCGATGATGGCCGAGTTGAGGAGGTTGTACCTCGTCCCGTTGTCCAGCAAAGCGTTAATGACCGGCTCGAACAGGTTCCCTTTGATGATGTAGCGGTTGTAGTACTCATCCTTCAGGCCGATTATCCTCCTCATGAAACGCAAGGCACCTGCGAGGGCACAGAAACGGAGTGAGAGAACGCCGCGGCGACGCGACACTCAACGCAACGCTTAACGGGGACTCACAGAGGGCGAGGAAGGTGTGTTTGGAGTTCATGAGCACCAGCACTCTTCTCAACAGGTCCTTGTTCATTATGTAGTTCTTGATGTGGTACGTGTGGTGCTCCACGCAGAACGTCAGCAGCTCCAGGATCAGAGCGAGGAGCTGAGCCGTCTGGAAATTGTCTGCCGTGAAAAAGAAAGAGGGAGGACGGATTTTAGATTCAAACTAGAGGAAGAGACAAATTTGACGTGATGAGGGGACGTGTCGCTTTTACCTGGACAAACCGGCTTTACTTTCGTGGATCCTTCGGGTAAATCTGTCAAAATCGAGCATGAACGACTTTTACAAACAGATCCATATGTAAGAAAAGGGAATAAATGAGGTTACAGTACAACACGGCACCTTTCCTCTCCTCGGCCGTGTTGGCCAGCAGCGGCGCGGTGAGAACGTGCATGCAGTACTTGTAGAAAAAGCTGAGGAACTCCGTCTTCTCGGTTTTCTAGACATACAGGGAGAAAAGTCTCGTTACAAACTCGTGCGCAAAAACAGCGGCCTGGTGTGACGAGAAACCAGACCGTAAACTCACGTTGGTGGGAGCCAGCATGTTCTCGGGGTCAATGAGGGTCCGGAGGAGCCCCATGAGCTGCACGGCTCCGCCCAGCTCGGGATCCGAGTCGCAGATCATCTGCTTTATCACCAGGTTGATCAGAAGAACATCCTAAGATGATATAAGGGAGTAAAACAGCTGCTGATTTAGTTCACATTTTACACAACAACAAAAAAACAACCAAAACAAAAACCACCACACACACACACACACACACACACACACACACACACACACACACACACACACCCCCTCAAATCTTCTTTCGGCTGCTCCCATTAGGGCGGATTATCAGTCTACATCCGCCTCTTTCAAACCATTTCCATTGGGCCTCCCTCACCTTGTCTTCAAAACGTCCTACACGCGCTGTCCCTCTAATAAACTAATTTCTAATCCTGTTCATCTTCATCACTCCCAACGAACATCTCCACATCTTCAGCTCTGCTACCTCCAGCTCCACCTCCTGTCTTTTACTCAATGCCACTGCCTCTAATCCATACAACATCTTAGGTCTCACCACAGTCCTATAAACTTTCCCTTTCACTCTCACAGATACTCTTCTATCACAAATCACTCCTGCTATCACTCTTCTCCACCCACTCCACCCTGCCTGCACTCTTTTCTTCACTTCTCTAACACACTATTACTTTGCACTGTTGACTCCAGGTATCCGCCCAGCTCGGGATCCGAGTCGCAGATCATCTGCTTTATCACCAGGTTGATCAGAAGAACATCCTAAGATGATATAAGGGAGTAAAACAGCTGCTGATTTAGTTCACATTTTACACAACAACAAAAAAAAAAACAACCAAAACAAAAACCACCACACACACACACACACACACACACACACACACACACACAAATCTTCTTTCGGCTGCTCCCATTAGGGCGGATCATCAGTCTACATCCGCCTCTTTCAAACCATTTCCATTGGGCCTCCCTCACCTTGTCTCCAAAACGTCCTACATGCTCTGTCCCTCTAATAACTAATTTCTAATCCTGTTCATCTTCATCACTCCTAACGAACATCTCCACATCTTAAGCTCTGCTACCTCCAGCTCCACCTCCTGTCTTTTACTCAATGCCACTGTCTCTAAACCATACAACATCTCAGGCCTCACCACAGTCCTATAAACTTTCCCTTTCACTCTCACAGATACTCTTCTATCACAAATCACTCCTGCTATCACTCTTCTCCACCCACTCCACCCTGCCTGCACTCTTTTCTTCACTTCTCTAACACACTATTACTTTGCACTGTTGACTCCAGGTACCTGAACTCCTCCACCTTCTCCACCTCGTCTCCCTGCAACCGCACCCCTCCACTGCCCTCCCTCTCATTCACACACATGTACTCTGTCTTCCTCCTACTGACTTTCATTCCCCTTCTCTCCAGCACGTACCTCCACCTCTCCAGGCTCTTCTCCACCTGCTCCCTACTATCACCTCTAATCACAATATGATCTACAAACATCATAGTCCACGGAGACCCCTGTCGGACCTCGTCAATCAACCTGTCCATCACCACTGCAAACAGAATAGGGCTCAGAGCCGATCCTTGATCCCACAGATACTTCTGACACACCAGACTTCCATATACAATACCACAACTCCTCTCTCCACCCTGTCATATGCTTTCTTTAATAAATTCACAATGCAACTCCTTCTGACCTTCTCTATACTTGATATTAATGATTTTTTTGTGTACATTGAGAACATGGTTGTTGTTCAAATTAAATCCTCAAATAAAATTAATCCTCAAAAATACAACTTGCCTAATAATTCTGCACTCCCTGTACTTCTCCATCAGCATTCTGAAAGTAAATAATGCGTCTGTGGTGCTCTTCCTCGGAATACTGCTGCTCACAGATGGTCACCTCTTCTCTCAGCCTGGCTTCCACTACTCTTTCCCATAACTTCATGGTGTGACACACACACTGTACGGAAATTGTGCCGAACCAGAACTTAAAAATCGAGGTTTTTGAAATGAAATTGTTTCTGTACTCACGTCATCTTCAGCCTGCTGTGGCTCCTGCATCACAAACTCTCGCACCATGGACGGACTGAACTCCACCAGGTAGGAGAAGATATCTGTGGCTGCCGCTCGCACCTGCAGGTCGTCCATTCCCTTAGAAAAATGGGGGGGAAAAAAATAATAAAATAACGATTTGAATTGAAAAGCGAACACACTCAGCAGTATTCTGACTCCGCCCACTCCGTGTTTATCCCACAGACTCACCATTATAATTTCCAGTGCGGGTAAAATTCCCAAATTCGCCAGAGTCTTGAAAAACGCGTCCCTGTTCTGAGGCTGAAGCGTTTGTGAGAAAGCGCAGAACTCTTTGAAGAAGTTCACCTGAAGACCGACACACACACACACACACACACACTTTAATTACTACAGATATCGCAGACTGAAGCTGTGTATTAACGGTAATGAACGTAATCCTACCAGCTCTCTCCGTTTCCCATCTTCTGTGGCTTCGTCTGTGAGCTGAGCGAACACTTCAGTCAGGAATTTCTCGTCCTCCTGGACAACACGGGAAAGACAATCCCCTTAAATGCAACGTACATATACTACACAAGTGGTCGTGGGTCAATCGGTACCGGGCGGCACATAAAGAACACATAACTTACATAATTTCTGTTTGATTTATTATCTGATTCTGAACGATGTTTTACGTTGGAAAATGACTGGATTTTCTCCTCCACATCTGTCTATCACTCACTCGTGATGCATGTGAAGATTCCTGCCTCTGTCACACGTCATACCTCCTTAAAGGGGCTCCGGCCGCTAACACATAATAGACTACCGCTAAACTCAAACCCCCAAGAGAGCAAAAAGAACACAAATCAACACAGTGGATTCATGTTTATTATTATATTAATAAAATACCAGTTTTTATGCTCGAATCATTTTATTTTGATGTATTTATCCACCACAACTTAAAGGCCGGACCATTAAATACGGTCAGACATTAAACCGGTCTGTGGTGCAGAAAAGGTTGGGGACCACTAATCAACAGCATAACTGGCAGCTAGAGACGCTTTTACATCACAATAATGACCTCATTACAAACGAGTGCAAATGACACGTTCAGCTTTCCCACAAAAAACAAAAAGTCTGATGCATTTGTGAGGAGAGAGAAAGCAGCTATATAACTAGACAGATGGATGGACGGACAATGTGAGAGTGAGAGATTAATAGACAGTGGTAGGTAGATAAACAAAGAGACAGACAGACAGACAGATAAACAAAGATAAATAAGCAGACAGACAGTTGGAGAGACACAGACGGCAAGAGACAGACGGACGGACAGAGAGACAGACAGAGAGACGGGTGGACAGACAGTGACAGACGGAGAGAGACCAGTGGACGGACAGAGAGACGGGGAAGGACAGACAGTGACAGACGGAGAGAGACCAGTGGACGGACAGAGAGAGACCAGTGGACGGACAGAGAGAGACCAGTGGACGGACAGAGAGAGACCAGTGGACCGACAGAGAGAGACCAGTGGACCGACAGAGAGAGACCAGTGGACCGACAGAGAGAGACAGACAGATAGTTAATCTCACCTGCAGCATGCTCACGATCTCCACCTTGTTGAAAAAGATGAAGGAGGTGAGTGTGGAGAGGAAGTTCTCCTCAAAGACAGAGGGTGTGGGCAGGATGATGTCCTGGATGTACTGCACGCGGTAGGTCTGGTGGATCTTCTGCCTGAGTTCCGAGTCCGTGATGGGAATTACCTCTTTGAAGCGTGCGGTGTTGGTGAGGAAGTCACGGTGCCTCCGGGGCTGGATGAGCGCCGGGTCGTACTCCAGGCAGCCCACCACGTCCATGATGCACTCGTCCGAGAACATGACCTCGAACAGCGCCGCCTTGTTAAGGAAGAGCGCGCCGCGTACGATCTCGTACAAGTGGCGCAGACCCTCGTGCTCGCCCAGTTCCTCGCACGTCCTGAAGAGCTGCAGCAGCCTCTGCATGTAGCCGTCGCTCACAAGCGCCAGCGCCAACTTCTCCCTGCGGATGGGGGACGACAGGACCGAGGTCACCAGGTCAGCGATCTCCTCCAGGTGTGCCAGCTCGCAGGCTGGAAGCTCCACCGTGTGGCTCGTCTCGGGAATCTCCTCGAAACGCTCCTCCTCGGACTCGTCGATGGGATCCTGGGTGATCTCCACAGAAGGGTCTTTACCCTGGACCTGGACAGGGACAAACATTCATAAAAAAAAAAAAATACAAATAACAGTTGGCAGTCGCATTTCAGGATCCGTAGCCTTGTACCTGACAGATCTTCTCCCAGATTTCATCACAGCCTGCTTTCTCTTGGAAACTCAACGCCAGATCATAATTCTCCGCCTCGGACCAAACGATAAGAGTGTCCTTTAAAAACAAACAAAAACAAACAGCATGAAGAACAGAACAGAAACACGGATCTCACGAGGGAGGTTCAGAAGCGCTCACTGCGACTCACCTGCTGTTTCTGATACGCCGTGTTCGGGTTGATTTTGGACTCCAGTAACAGAGATCCTGAGGAGAAACAGCCACAGTTAGAAGCTGACGTGTACAGAGCACTTTCACGAGACGACACGCAGCAGGAGGAGAACCGCCCGAGACGTTTCCGTTTTCAGCCACAAAACACAATAAAGGGGAGTTTTAGTAAGAGACGTGACGTGGTGCGTATACGATCTGGGTAAAGGGCTGGTGTAGAACAGGTGTGTAATATAGAGACAGAAGGATGGACAGATTTATAGATAGATAAACAGATGTAGAGATAAATCAACAGATGATAAATAGAAAGACAAACAGATATAAATAGATGACAAGATAAATAAAAGGGATGATAGATGGACAGATATAAATCTGCAAAATGACAGATTGATAAAAACAGACAGGAAAACGAATAGATAGATAGATAGATAGATAGAGATGGATGTATATAGAGATAGATGGATAGAGAGAGAGAGAGAGAGAGAGATCGAGATGGATGGATAGAGAGAGATCGAGATAGAGATGGATGGATAGAGAGAGATCGAGATAGAGACGGATGGATAGAGAGAGATCGAGACGGATGGATAGAGATCGAGACGGATGGATAGAGAGAGAGAGATGGATAGAGAGAGAGAGATGGATGGATGGATAGAGAGAAATGGATGGATAGAGAGAGAGAGAGAGAGAGAGATGGATAGATAGAGAGATGGATGGATAGAGAGATAGAGAGATGGATGGATAGAGAGAGAGAGAGAGAGAGAGAGATGGATAGAGAGAGAGAGAGAGAGATGGATGGATAGAGAGATGGATGGATAGAGAGATGGATGGATAGAGAGATGGATGGATAGAGAGATAGATAAACAGTAAATGGATAGCTCTGAATAGGTCAGAAGTTTATGGACACCATGAGCTCAGTGCGAGATTGTTCGACATCTCAGAGGGGTTCAGCGGGGCTGAGGGTCGGCGCTCTGTAGCAGAAGATCTTCCACTCCATCTACATCATATCTTCAGATGTGATCACAGAGGAACTGGAAGATCTGGTCTCCTAGTTAAAGTGAATCTCAGTGTGTGTGGATGAGAAACATCATGGCTGAGGAACTCGGGTGTCCCAATACTTTTGCCTAAACAACGTTACTCGCTATAATTATTTAATAGTCTTTTTTTGTGTTAAACACCTGAAAATGTGGAAAATCTTCAGCCCTGAATAGAAGAGAAGACGATGCGATACAGGAAGTGAAGATGTGTTGAGGTAAATAAACGCTGATGTGGAGTTTAATGACACAGTGGAGTAACGGAGGGAAATGTGAGGCACAGTATTGAGCTCGAGGCTAAAGGAGATTAGCGTGTCTTTATCACGGAAACGTTTATAACACGTTTTATACGCGTTAGTGTGTGTTTTCAGCTCGTTTATTGTGTTTAGTTTGGGTACGGAAGAGGAAATGGAGTAAGAAGGGTAACTTTAGGGAGCTTGAAGTTCCTGAGGGCGAACTTGCCTAGCATAGATTAGCTTAGCATAGATTAGCTTAGCATAGCATAGCATAGGGGAGCCTTACCGTCCGACTCGGCCCGCACCAGCAGCGCGATCCCGTTCAACCGATCCACATAGGCGGATGAAACGTGTCCGGTTCCCTGGTCGTCCCATTGCCTCTCCTCGTTGAGCGTGTAGACTTTCACACGCCGCCGCGTATCCGACATGCTTCAATCCCTCAATCACAAACCCCCCGAAAAATCCTCCTCCCTCCCCCTTTCAACGCGACCCTTTTTTATGTAACCCCCCACCTTTCAACCCCTACACTTCATCACACCTAATAACCACATCTTACCCCCTACCACACTAAATACCCCGCGAATCAACAATAAAACAGCGGCTTTATTCGCTCCTTTTAACCTCCGAAAATAATACAAACCCGGGTCTAGTTCTCTCGCTCTATTATCGCTCCAACACAACGTCCGCCATCTTGTAACCCCGAGCTGCGGCTACGTTTCAATTCACATACGCGTACACTATCTAGGCGGCCTATCTTACCCGCACTAGGGCTAAATCCTAAGAAGGAAATAGGCGCTTTTTCTATGACACTAGGACGCGTAATGAAACGCGATCAGAGGCTCTGTCCGATTACACCGTCCCTGCGCACTTCAAAGCGCACTAGATGAAAATGTCCGCCATTTTGTAGTCACGTCCGTGAAGCGGCATAGGGGGAGAGGAGGAGGAAGAGGAGGAGGAGGGGGGGTTTGTAAAAATACTATATATTTATATGTTTACAGAATTGACATTTACATATTATTTGAACAGAAATAAATTAATATTGCACATACTTACAATTCAATGTTTTTTAATACTCAGCACCCGAAATATAATCCGATAATCCAATCACGAGATTTGAAAATATAAACAATTTTGTTGACTACAATCAATACCGTCACCGATTTACAAAAATTAAATTGCCTTATCTATTTCAATCGATCAAAATCCTATTAACGGGTCTACAGTCACGTGTCTGCCTCCAGAACCAATCACATCGCACGATTCCACAGCGGCGCGCTTCTTCCTGGTCTTCAGACGTTCAGCGTTTCTGTATCTCAAAGCTTCTCCCTGAGGTTTTTCCTCTACACCAAATAATGTTTCAGCCTCTCATTTACCACATTTAATAAATATAAATGCCCCTGACAAACCATATCAATCCAAAAAAATGATGATTGGGCATAATCTGAGGTAGCACGCTTGTAAAACATCTTGTGGTGCTTCATCGGTGGGGTTGGAGATCTGTTTTAAAAGACTTTTGTGTTTTATTACACACTCACGATTTGTTCGGCAGCTCGGAGCCGTTTGGTTTCTGGCCATAGCACTCACTGTTTTCTGGAACGGGCCCCAAAAAGTTCTGAAGAACTGCAGAACTTCAGAGTGGATTTCAAGGTTTTTGGGCTTTAACACCATGTTTATTTCCATACATGACACGGACAAATGTTTTGTAGACACCCGAGAATAAGATTTAGATGTGCTTCTATTTGAAGAGTAGTGGAAGCCAGGCTGAGAGAAGCGGTGACCATCTGTGAGCAACAGTATGGTTTCATTCCGAGAAAGAGCACCACAGACGCATTATTTACTTTAAAAATGTTGATGGAGATGTATAAAGAATGTCAGAAGGAGTTGCATTGTGTGTTTGTGGATTTAGAGAAAGCATACAACAGTGTGGAGAGAGAGGAGTTGTGGTATTGTATGAGGAAGTCTGGTGTGTCAGAAGTATGTGAGGGATCAAGGATCGGCTCTGAGCCCTATTCTGTTTGCAGTGGTGACTGACAGGTTGAAGGACGAGGTCAGACAGGAGTGGGCTTTGATGTTTGTGGATGATATTGTGATTTGTGGTGAGAGTAGTGAGCAGGTGGAGAAGATCCTGGAGAGGTGGAGGTACGTGCTGGAGAGAAGGGGAATGAAAGTCAGTAGGAGTAAGACAGAGTACATGTGTGAATGAGAGGGAGGGCAGTGGAGGGGTGCGGTTTTTGTGCTTACTTTATGCATGGGTGCCAATATTTTCGAAACTGGCAGTAATATTAAACCTGGAGTTTTGCTCGGGTGCGAGGTAAAAAACAATAAACACAATTAGCAGAGTTTTATATAGAAATTCGCTCTGTACATTTTTTTAACGTACACTTTCAGTACATTTATATATATATACTTCAGATGGTGCAGATCTAAAGAAATCCCTCCACAGCAAAGCAGCAGTTTCCTCCCTCTTGATTCGCAGGCCAACGCACACGACGCATCATTTGAGTTTAAACTAACAAGCAATTGTGTCCAAAGTGCGTTGGCGAGGTCAGGAGGACGCCGGTGTGTCCGCCGTTCCCATGGTGATGCTCTGCCTCTCACTCAGAGTCTTCACAACCGTGGCTGCAGGAGACTGGAGAACTTTACGCGACAACCTCATCCTGCCGTCCGTGGGGTCGCGGCCGAAATATTTCACCTGACAAACACAAGAAACAGAGCAGACCTTTATCGTGAGCTAGCTTAGCTTAATGTATACTATTTTAGTAAATCTTTTTAAAGAGGAAGGAGGACCGAGGACAGCAAATCTGTACTGAGTATTGTCCCTTGAGAAGATGCACGAAAATGCGAGGGCTGCACTAATTTTAGTGAGATACATGCAGAGCGCATTTGGGTTCAAGCAACATGCAAGAGGCGAAGTTAGACTGCATCAAGGATCGGCTCCGAGCCCTTTTCTGTTTGCAGTGGTGACGGACAGGTTGAAGGACGAGGTCAGACAGGAGTCTCCATGGACTATAATGTTTGCGGATGATTTTGTAATTTGTGGTGAGAGTAGGAAGCAGGTGGAGAAGATCCTGGAGAGGTGGAGGTACACGCTGGAGAGAAGGGGAATGAAAGTCAGTAGGAGGAAGACAGAGTACATGTGTGTGAATGAGAGGGAGGGCAGTGGAGTGGTGCGGTTGCAGGGAGAAGAGGTGGAGAAGGTGGAGGAGTTCAGGTACCTGGAGTCAACAGTGCAGAGTGATGGAGAGTGTGTTAGAGAAGTGAAGAAAAGAGTGCAGGCAGGGTGGAGTGGGTGGAGAAGAGTGATAGCAGGAGTGATTTGTGACAGAAGAGTATCTGTGAGAGTGAAAGGGAAAGTTTATAGAACTGTGGTGGGACCTGAGATGTTGTATGGATTAGAGACAGTGGCATTGAGTAAAAGACAGGAGGTGGAGCTGGAGGTAGCAGAGCTGTAGATCTTGAGATGTTCGTTGGGAGTGATGAAGATGGACAGGATTAGAAACGAGTTTATCGATGAAAGAATTTCACTACGTGTTGGTGTATAGGGGACAAATTTAAACGCCTGGTTCCTCTTTACACGTTTGCGTTTGGGTAATGCTGCGTAGGCAGGACACACCTGGATCTGCTGACCGACCTCCAGTCCGAGTGCAGTGGGATGTTTGATCTGTTAAAAGCAAGAGGGTGAAGAAGCTCGTCAGAATAACAAAACGCACTCTACACTTTCTTTCCAATGCAGATTCACGGCTTTATTTTAGAAAAACAAACTTCTGGTCTGGATTTTTTTTTTCTCGCTGAGATCTGGCAACCCGGATTTTAACAGGATGGATTTATTTACCCGTTTATGATCGAGCTGTGAGTTGTGTAGCAGCACGGCGCTCATGTTGGGATAAAGCTTCACCATCACGCCACTGTCTCTGTACACATATTACACACACATCGTCTTCATCATCATCATCAGCATCGTCATCCTCCCTCAATCAGCATGTGATTGTTCTCAGACTGTACCTGATTTCGGTGATGGTTGCCGTGTAAACGGCTCCGAACTCGAGCTGCTGTTCCTGCTGTAAAGCGAAAAAAAAAACACTTTAGTTTTAACATCCGTCTATCAATCGTGACTGTATGAAGGTGTAAAAGCGGCTGACGGGACGCACGTCGTCTTTGCAGATGTCGGAGATGATCTCCTGAGCTTCGTGCATCGCGTGAGGAGTCGGAGCGAACACCGAGAACGTCTCCTCGTCCACCTGGTTTATAGTCACGCCTGGATACACAGAAAAACAACAACAACTGGAGATAAAAACCAGGAGAACATCACATTTCAGATACATGGAAAAAATAATTCATAAAAAAGATGAATAAAAAAAGGGTTTAAAAGAAAAAAGAAGAAAAAATGAGAAGGGAGGAAAGGGAAAGATCAAGGGTGGAAGAATGGATGGATGGAAAAGGGATAAAGTTATATAAAAAAAAAGGAAAAAAAGAGAAGTGTGTGTGTTTGTGATAGAGGTGTGTGTGTGTGTGTGTGTGTGTGTGTGTGTGTAAGAGAGTGCATGTGTGAGAGAGAGACAGATGTGTGTATGTGTGTGTGTGAGAGAGAGGTGTGTGTGTGTGTGTGTGTGTGTGTGTGTGTCACCTGTTTGTGCCTGTAGTCGGCGGAGGTTGTATCCTCCAGGACCAACAAATCGAGTTCTTCTGGAGATCGGCACACGGATGTTTTCTTTAAACAATAAACACATTTCCTATTATAAAAGTGTGTGTGTGTGTGTGTGTGTGTGTGCGTGTGTGTGTGTGAGCACGTATACCCATACCAACAACAGGGCCGTTCTCCTTCCTCGAGCTTCTGGGCTTTGAAATGGTTTTATTCATGATCCCTAAAATCTCTTTCTTAGCCACTGAAACAGAGAAGAACGAGTGAGACAGAGACACGTGTGTGTGTGTGTGTGTGCGCGTTTGTGTGTGTGTGTGTGCGTTTGTGTGTGAAAGATGTGTTGGTTGACCTGTTGCCTGCTGGATGGCCTCCATCACAATCTTCAGAGGAAGTCCTGGTATCTTAATATCAGCCTAAGAGAAACCACACACACACTTTCCATAGTCAAGTTTCTAGATGAGGTTCTCCAAAGACAAGTTTCTCTGTAGTTAAGGTTCTCCATAAACAGGGTTCTCTATATTTGGGAGTTCTCCACAGACAAGGTTCACTGTAGTGAGGTTCTTGATAATCAATCAAGTGAGGTTCTCTGTAGTACCTGTAAAGCAGTGATGCCTTTATTTGTTCCGGCCATTTTAAAGTCCATGTCTCCGTTATAGTCTTCAATCCCCTTTAATAATAAACACACACACACACACACACACACACACACACACACACACACACACACACACACACACACACACACACACAATTTCAGTAGCTGTGAGCAAACGAAAGCAAAATGTGTTTAAGAGAGAGAGAGAGAGGGAGAGAAGAGGGAGAGAGAGAGAGAGAGAGAGAGAGAAAGAGAGAGAGAGAAGAGGGAGGGAGAGAGAGAGAGAGAGAGAAAGAGAGAGAGAGAAGAGGGAGGGAGAGAGAGAGAGAGAGAGAGAAAGAGAGAGAGAGAGAAGAGGGAGGGAGAGAGAGAGATTGTATGGAAGTGACAGACGTACTAAAATATCGGTCAGAATTCTGTAGTCCTGGATTTCAGAGAGTTTCTCAGGGTTTGGTTTGGAAATGAGACCCACAGCCACACCGGCTACTGCTGAGGAGATCGGCACACCTGAGAACACACACACTGCTGATCAACACCTTCTCACATCACATGATCACCACCCAATAACATCCTGCAAACCCAACACATGAATACAGAAACAAACAAAAATCTGAGGGGAAAAAAAAAATAATAATAATAAAGACGGAAAGAAAGAAACCTCACCGGCATCCATTAAAGCCAAACTGCCTCCACACGCTGATGCCATCGACGATGAGCCTGAACAATAAACACCCAGGAAGTTACAACACAACTCACTGAACACACAAATCATTAGGGAAAGTCATTCAGTAACGAGGTCAGTGTCAGTACAGGGGTCAGTGTCAGTACAGGGGTCGGGGTCAGTGTCAGTACAGGGGTCAGTGTTAGTGTCAGTACAGGGGTCAGTGTCAGTGTCAGTAACGGGGTCAGTGTCAGTAACGGGGTCAGTGTCAGTACAGGGGTCAGTGTTAGTGTCAGTACAGGGGTCAGTGTCGGGGTCAGTGTCAGTACAGGGGTCAGTGTCAGTAACGGGGTCAGTGTCGGGGTCAGTGTCAGTACAGGGGTCAGTGTCAGTAACGGGGTCAGTGTCGGGGTCAGTGTCAGTAACGGGGTCAGCGTCAGTAACGGGGTCAGTGTCAGTACAGGGGTCAGTGTCGGGGTCAGTGTCAGGAACCGGGTCAGTGTCGGTAACGGGGTCAGTGTCGGGGTCAGTGTCAGGAACCGGGTCAGTGTCAGTAACGGGGTCAGCGTCAGTAACGGGGTCAGCGTCAGTAGGGAGGTGTCAGATAAGTACTCAGGACACACACCGTTGGACTCCAGCACCTCGGAGGTGACTCGGATTGTGAAAGGGAAGTCTTTAGGAATGACGGGCCTCAGGGCTTTTTCAGCTAGAGCACCTAAACACAAAAAGACGAGGAAATAAAGATGTAAAGGGCTCAGGGAGAAGATCAAACTAAACATAAGTGCACATAACCATAACCACCCAAAGTCACTCACCATGACCGAGTTCTCGTCTGTTCAGTCCACCCATTTTCCCGATTTCATTAGTCGCATATGGAGGAAACTAAGACGGAGAAACAGAGAGGGGGAAATGTATTTATGGGCTGGAAGAAAGGATGAGCAGCAACATACTGACGGTACACTAGATTTCCACAAGACTTTCTTCAATGTTCGTCATCTCACAGAAAAGTCATTCAAATCATTCTTTTTCTTTCTTCTCTATGAACAGATTTGGTGTGTAACCCGATTCTGAATACCAAGAACTTTCCCGTGATCGATATTTCAGTAATTTAATCGCACACTATATCGAAAATAGTATCGGGACACGTGACATTCCAAACGACATGAGGTTTTTCTCCAAACTGGTACCACAAAGTCTGAGGAGACCCAAATCTGTGCCATCTGTGAACAAAACCAGCTCCTTGAAGATAACTAGGAAAGAGTGGAAGATCTTGAGCTCGGACCTCAACCCTATTGAACACCTTCGGGATGAATGTGAACGCTGACTGCACCCCAGGCCCACCCCAAAATCAGGAGAAACACTATTATTTTGAACTCACCTCATAGTGGAGCATGAAATTCTTGTCTTTGATTCCACTATTGAAGACAAAATCAAAGAAGGATTCAGGAACAAATATTGAAAAACAGATCCTACACTTCTAATCAGATTATTTTCTTAGATAATAATAAAAAATAAGAATTAAAGCATAGACATAAGAGAATGTGACCTACACAATGGAGCATATACTGACACCCCCCCCCCCCCCTTATTGTAATTTTAATACTACTCTTAATTTGTATCATGATGTTGATCGCATCCCCTTCGCCATCCTGTTTTACCTCAGAGCCGTTGTTATAATGTCGGTTTTCACGCTGGACTCTATGGAGTCGAAAGTCACACTGCAAAGCACCTAAAAAGAAAAAACAAACAAAAGAAAAATAGTTTTTCCGGGTTGCGTTGTACAGCACAAGAGCGGCCTCTAGAGGAGACTTACTAACACTGAAAATATTCAGTACTATAAGGAGTGTTTTTTTAAATCCAGTTTTCATTATGAAGATTATCGGTTGATTAAAAAATAATTAACAAATCGTTATAATCATAAAATGCAGCCGATATTACGGTTCTACATCATCAGTACTCCACCAGACCTGAGTTTGTCCTCTCTGGAAGAGCGCAGATCCGTGTAGAGGTTTAAAGATGTCCACTTCACAGGAAATGTTTCGTAAGGACGTTAGGTCGCGTCCATCGCACCTAAAACAACATATCGCGTATACTGAATAATCGCTTTTACAGAAACCGCACGATCAATAAATATAGCGGAAGTGAGCGTGAAAAAGAGAAGCTACCTTTTGTACTCAGTGAGAATCAGATTCCGAAAAACATCTTTCGAAACCACGTTGAAGGCCTCGATCACTTCGAACGGTTCGGCCTGAGGAAATTTCTCTGCGAACGATTAGAAAGAAAAATGATCTCGATCGTTCTCGGTATCGGTTGCGAGATCATGACTATTTTAATTGACATTTTAGTGGAAGGCCATCAAGAACAGCAAACCCTTCCTAGCAGAAGAAGATTGAAATCAATGACTTACGTTTTAATAGAGTTTTGTCCATGAATATGCATTAAATTATTCCCAACAGTCGATTCTCTTAATTTCATAGTGTTACTCTCTCCGTTAACATTGGACTTTCTATCCAATCAGATTACAGCAGTCGCATCACATGTTCACAGGATCAAAACCTTCAATGAGGTCTTCAGAAATGGAGCTTGAAGGCTGTTGCTTTAACCAGATTTTGAGTTGGCGACCCCTGGGACCTTCTAGAAGGCGTCCAGTAACCTCCAAAATGAGGTCAGTGTCAGTAACAGGGTCAATGTCATAACGGGGTAAATGTCAGTAAATGGGTCAGTGTCTGTAACAAGGTCAGTGTCAGTACATGGGTCAGTGTCCCCAGGGACAAGTTTCTATTAAGGCAAGCTATGAATGGCGTCTTAAATTGTTGTTGGGTCAAAGTGCAGAAGAACGAGCGGTCATTTTAACCCTAACACTTCACATCCTACGAGCTATTAATGCCGTCAAGAACTTTACTGTCACCATAAACACGATTAATGTCAGTAAATGGGTCAGTGTCTGTAACAAGGTCAGTGTCAGTACATGGGTCAGTGTCCCCAGGGACAAGTTTCTATTAAGGCAAGCTATGAATGGCGTCTTAAATTGTTGTTGGGTCAAAGTGCAGAAGAACGAGCGGTCATTTTAACCCGAACACTTCACATCCTACGAGCTATTAATGCCGTCAAGAACTTTACTGTCACCATAAACAAGATTTTTCAGTTTAGACTGAATTTCTTTTGACATTGTTCTAAAAACGAATGCAACTTTCGAGCCAATAAAAAAAAAAAAGTGCATCCACCTTTAACTTGCTCCTCCGTGTCTAGTCGGATTTTGTTCACAGCTTCGTCTCTGGAGATCTGCAAAACCCAGATATAGGAGAACGTTCTAGAGAACAACGTGAGCAATTTCAAACGACAATAAACACAGTGAATACCTTATCGTGTGAGAAGTCTGTAAAGACTGCGTAGATCTTCTCAATGGCCAGCCTGCGAACACACACACACACACACACACACACACACACACTTGAATGGAGCAATTCACTGACTAAATGAATCACGTTGTAATGTTCGTCAGTGTAAAAGAATTGGGTTTAAAGTGTTTGGAAACGGCCTTATAACCCTTCTCAGACTAATGAGCTGCTCGTACTGTTGAGTGTACTCGACCATCTCCGGCGAGGCGCTGAAGAGCTTCTGGGGCGTTCGCTTCACCACCTTGAGTTCTCGGGCCAGCTGCTGGATGGCCTGGATGATCTGCTGCGTGTGCTTGACTCCCAGTTTAACAGCGTGACAGAAGTCCTGCTGGAGGACGTTCTCGGCTGCAGCTTCCATCATCACTGCGACAGGAAACACGGCTTTCAGGATGCACTCGGGTTCTTAAAAACTCTGTGGAGAACGAGGCGGAGCCTTAAGGTGTTCACACTCACCCACTTGGCTGGAAGGGGCTCCTGTTACCACAAGGTTCAGCGTGGTGGAGCTCATCTCCTTCCGGGTCGGGTTCACCACAAACTCTCCGTCGATCAGGCCGATACGAACGGCACCTGGGGTGAGATCGGCACCGAACTTAACTTCTCTCATACACACACACAACCATGATCACCCAAATGCAGAACCATCAGCTCACCGACAGGTCCGTTCCAGGGAATATCGGAGATGGCGAGAGCAGCAGATGCTGAGAGGAAACAGGAACGATGAGGTTACCATGAGGACCACAAGATTACAAACCATATACACTGCAGTGTCAAAAAGCTTGTGGACACCTGACTATAACACTGGTCATCCCACTCCATATTGAGTTTCCAATCATTCTTATATCATTCTCCATTCTTCTGGGAAGATGTTCTACCAGATTTTGTGGAGATTCATTCAGCCACAGGTTTGTTAGTAAAGTCAGGTACTGATAAGGAACCTGATAAGGTCTGGGGTGCAGTACAGCAGGAGATCTTCCACTCCAAACCATTAGATCTTCAGGGAGCTGGAACAGGTTTGGGTGTTCAAGTGAAGGGAACATTTCACGCTCCCACGTCCAAAGATGTGGTGAACAAGTCGGGTGTCCCAATACTTTTGGCAATACAGTGTGTGTGTGTGTGTGTGTGTATAATAATAATCAGATTGGGAAAAAAAATGATTTGATTTAAATTCTTAATTTTAATAAAAAAAAAATCTTTAAAGAATTATAAAAAGTATAATAATTGATATGAAGCAAAAATAAATGGATAAATAAAAAACTAAATTAATAATAATCAGAAAAGAAAATATATTAATAGATTCATAATAATATTAAAGATTTTTTTTTCAACACCTGCTCACTCACATGAATGAGATAAATACAAGTTGCCATATCTGATATTATCCCTTTTTCTGTTCATTAATTTGGTTTATTTAATATCAGCTTCTTGAATTGATACATTAAAAAAAAGAAATCTCTGAGCTTCCAGCAGACTAGAAAAAAGAATAAAAAGGACCGGATCAAAGCCGCACCTCCGTTGATGGCGAGGACGTCGGGGTCGTTCACGCCGTCGGCGGCTAAAATGTTGCACAGGACCTTCGCGAAGACGAGAAACGAGTCTCGGTTAGAGGCAGTAGTTAACGTGAAACAGTGTGAACTTGCGTGAAGAGCTGCAGCGGGAGAGTCGTACCTGAGTGTCGTAGAAATATCCAGCAGGAAACAGCGGCCTGATGGAACGATCTAAACGTAAACGGGGTTTACAGAATGTTAAGAAGCTGATTCGATTCTGAATTCAGTGGAAACGCTCTTTAAAATGTACCTGTTACAGACAACCTGAGAGTTACTGTAACTCATCAACAAGCTGAAACCACAGAGAAAGAGAGAGAGGGAGAAAGAGAGAGAGAGAGAGAGAGAGAGAGAGAGAGAGAGAAAAAAAAAACAGATACACAAAATGTTTCGAGACTTGTTTTGCAACCGGCCAACAGATGGCAGCACGGGGCTGCACGCACAGTCCCGAGGAGCACCAACCATCATAAGTGCCACAGGAAAAGAGATGAACAGCGAGTGAGGAAGAGAAACAGAAAGACAGAGCGATCGACAGAGTGAGAGGGACACAGGAAGAGAGGGAACCAGAATCTTTTATTTTTAAAAAGGAGGAAAAGAAGAGGGAGGGAGTAAAAAAAAAAAAAAAAAAAAAACCTTCCTTTTTGATCAACAACCCTTTTTTTAAGGTCTTTAAAAACCTGTGCTCTGAGCCCCGTGCTCTGGTGTGTGTAAACGTTCGGGCGGAGCTGCTGCTTCTGGAACACACCTATGAGTCTGCTGGTGAGGATCTCCGTGTCACTGGTGCCCAGTTCCCTCCTCAGGTAGTTGGTGGGGATTCGACCGGCGGCTGCTGCTTTTTGTCTGTAATCCACCTGAGGGCATCGGATTGACCGGTCAGAGATGCAAGAACACACACACACACACACACACACACACACACACACACACACACACACACAGGTGCAGAACCAAACTCACCACCAGAGGCATGAACTGTGATGGTGAAGGTTTGGTCTTGCTGACGGCGGTGACCATCACTGACGTCTCTCCCAGCTGCAAACAACCACCACATAATCCCCATTTATATATATATTTATACACACACACAACATGGCCAAAACTTTGTGGACTAATGACCTAGAAATCAAGCTCACCTGTACTACAGAACATCCATCTGCAAATCGGGCGAGTTTCCCCGTCGATATCTCGAGTTTTCTTGGAAGACAGAATGAACAAGTGTGAAGATGAGGACAGGAGTCTGACATAACATCTGAGTAAGAACTAAAAAAAAAAAAAAACCCTAGGATTTTCCACTTCGTCTCTTTGTAGACATTAATAACCTCTAAACACTTCACAGACACTGTCGGGCCAAAAGTTTGTGGACACATGAGCAGTTTGCTTTTTTTCTCTCTCGCACTTTTTCAGTTCTGCAGCATTATTTCACAGCCCAGAGCCTTTATATTTATTCTATCTATCTGTCTATCTATATATCTATCTTTTTATTTATCTATCTATTTGTCTATCTATCTACCTGTCTGTCTTTCTACCTATTTGTCCCTTTCTGTCTGTCTGCCCATCTATCTTTTCATCTATCCATCTAGCTGTTTAACTGTCTATCTATCTATCTATCTATCTATCTATCTATCTATCTATCTATCCATCCATCTGTCTATCTATCTATCCATCTGTCTATCTATCTGTCTATCCATCTGTCTGCCCATCTATCTTTTCATCTATTCATCTATCCATCTATACGTTTAACTGTCTATCTATCTATCTATCTATCTATCTATCTATCTATCTTTCTATCCATCTACCCACCTACCATGCTGTTATCTTCTCTCTACCTCCACTCTTCCTCTCTTCTGTCTATCTGTCTTTTTGTTATCTATCTGTATTTGTGTCTATCTATCAGGTGGCCATGCTGTTACCTTCCCTCTAACTCGACTCCCACTCTTCCCTCCACACTGTGACTGGACCAAACACTCCGCCGAGCAGCGCGGCACAGCGAACAGCCGAGGCTCAGGAACCGAGTCATGATCCGCTTCAAATCCAACGAAACTAGAAATGAATAAATAATAAACCGCACTTTATTTTACTGTAATAAATCTGAACACATCAAAATTGAAGCGCTGGTCTCTAGGGCGCCGCCATTGTATTCCGTCACGTGACACAGCAACCTCGCCGCTCATTGGCTGGCCGGAGGTGCGTCGTCAATGTCACCCGGTGCGCCGCGCTGAGCCTGTAACAAGAGTTCCCATGTATATTTTTAATATTACATACATTTTCGTTAATTTGTGATCATTTATATATATATGTTAGTTTATATATAAACATCTTGTTACATACAGCTTGCTAAGTGATTGTATTTTGGAGTGGAAGAGTCTCTCAGAATTAAAGATGGACAGAAGTAAATCTGTGAAAGACTCTGTCCATAAATTGTGGAACAATTTCAGAATAATAAAAGTACCTAATATCATCAAAAGTTTCAAAGAATCTGAAGAAATCTCAATGCACAAGGGACAAGGACGGAAATCAATGTTGGATGGCCGCAATCTTCAAGCCCTCAGGCGGCATTGCGTTTAAAACATTCATGACTCTGTAATGGAAATCACTGCATGGGTTCTGTGGTCAGAAGAATCGAAATGTGACATTCTTTTCAAAACCATGGACACCATGTCCTTCGGACTAAAGAGAAAGAGGAACCATCTGGCATATGATAAGCGCTCGGTTCAAAAGCCTTCACCTCTGATGGTTTGGGGGTGTATTAGAGTTTATGGAATGAGCAGCTTTCACATTTGGAAAGGCACCACCAATGCTGAAAGGTATCCACAGGTTTAAGAGCAACATATGCGTCCATGCATCACAAAACATAAAATACAACAAAGAAGACCCAGGAATGTTTTAGCAGCTAGAATACAGAATCAGACTCAAACGGGACAATATTCCTTGCCCAAAACTGGAGCTACTGGTCTCCAGAGAACATAAAACATTATATAAGCTTACTTTCCAATATTTAACACAATATAGCATGTATATATATACCATCAGGCCTGGAAAAGGCTGGGAGCACAGTAAGAGTCAAGTCTTTTTACTTCTCTAGAGCTTTTAACACCATCCAACCTACACTCCTGAGGGATAAGATGGTGTACATAAGAGTTGACCATCATCTGTCTACCTGGATATTGGACTACCTCACAGACCGACCACAGTGTGTGAGGACTCAGGACTTTGAGTCTGACATGGTTGCCTGCAACACTGGGGCTCCTCAGGGAACGGTGCTGGCCCCGTTCCTCTTCACCATCTTCATGTTGCAACCTGTCACCTACAGTAGTTCTCTGATGACTCTGCCATCGTCGGTCTAATCACAGATGATGACCGGGAGTACAGAGGACTGATTCAGAACTTTGTGGACTGGTGCCAACGGAGCTGCCTCCAGAGAAACGCGGGGAAAACCAAAGAACTGGTGGTGGATTTCCGTAGGCACATACACAAACTTCATTACCAACAGTGAACAATCAAGGAAAGGCCATTGTGAGAGTGGGCTCTTACAAATACCTTTGGGGTTCATCTGAACAGCAAACTGGACTGGAAACATAAGACTCTTTCTGCTGAGGAGACGAAGGTCTTTTGGAGTGCAGGGAGAGCTACTGAAGACCTTTTTGACACGCTGGTGGCCTTAGCCATCTTCTATGGAGTGGTCTGCTGGTGCAGCAGCATCTCTACTGCAGAAATGGAGAGACTGGACAAGCTGATCAGGAAGTCCAGCTTAATCCTGGGGATTCCACTGGATCGGAGCTAAACTATAATCATTGCTGGAGAACATCTCTCAATCATTTAAACCCTGCAATATTACCCATGTGCTATATGTTTGAACGTAACTACTTACTGCGTGGTCTGTTTTTCCTTCTTTTGTACAAAATTAATCGACAATGGAGAACCCAAGGAGGAACACAACGCCAAGGTGGAACGAAGTTAGAAAATCGATTGCTGGCTATCAATCTGGGAAGGGGTTCTAAGGCCGTTTCCAAACTATTTCAAACTCATCGTTTTTCATTGAGGAAACATTATTCACAAAGGGGGAAACATTCAAGAGTTTCAAAGAGTGGAGACACACACACACACACACACACACACACACACACTTTTGCTTTTTTAAATGTACATTATACCTTTAATTGCAGAATTGTTAATACTAAAACCCTTATTTAATATTCTAAAATTTTATAAATAAACTCTTTAAGCCCAATATTGAGAGAGAGGGTGGGGTTTGGTTTCACTGACTTCAGTTTCCAAACACCTGCTTTATCATAGAAATCTAAGAAAATTGAAAATTCTGGGAATTACGATTTTCCTGACTTGGAATTCCGAGTTAAAAAAATTCGCTTTTATGTATCAAAGATATACATTATTCTTAGTTCAGAGTTCAAATGAATTGCAGCAGTATTTTATGTACAGCACCAAACCTACAGGGTCTGAAATGTCAGTGGGGGAAAATGTGCAGAATTTTCAATAGTGAAGAGAAACGAAGCAGAGCAGACGATGTACAAAACTTGGTTTATTACAGAAGATACATCTCGATGCGTTTATACCATATTGCAATCATGGGGGGGAAACAAATAGATCTTGAGTTGGTCTTGTGTTCATTTCAGTCCTCTTCAGGAGCTTGAGTGATCATCGTTACTTTTTGATGACTTCTTCTTTCAGTTTCTCAGCCAGGTGTTTTCTCTTCTGCAGCTTCTTCTTCTCCTCCACTGAGATTTCCTGGAAAACAGGAAGTGTTTCAGGATCGTGTTGTGTGTGTGTGTGTTTGCTCATACAGGGTGTGATAATTCCCCAAAGAGCTGAGTGAGGGGTGTGAAAGCACACACACTGGGTGTTAAACAGTAAGAGGACGAGAGCTAAGCTACTTCTCAGGTCACCTTCTGAGGCGGCGACGTGTTTGCGCTAGCCGAGCCGCCGAGCCGTTTCAAGGCGCTCGTCTTCCATTAGCGTGAGGGGGAAGAAAAGACAAAAATCACGGGCGTATAACGGACAATGTGTATACATGGTGCTGTGTGTGAGGGACGGATCTCATACCCCGCTGTCCCTTCTGGTAAGAGATAAGACAATATATATACATAGTAGGGGTCTCTCACAGTGGACATGCACCTACGATGACAATTTCAGACCCCTCCATGATTTCTAAGTGGGAGAACTTGCAAAATAACAGGGTGTTCAAATACTTATTTTCACCACTGTACACTTTTTATCCTATTATAGTTACATTTAATATTACAGAATTATAAACGGTTCCATATTCAACCCCTATGGGATGAATTTTTTTACACTGACTGCACCCCAGGGCTCCTCACCTCCCCTACATTAGTACAAATCTCTACCCCAAAATCTAGTAGAACATCTTCTCAGAAGAATGAAATGGGATGTTGAAGAAGAGGAAGAAGAACATACCAATCTTATGCTCAGGTTTGTCCAAATAGTATAATTAGACACCTTTCTTGAGACCGACCCAATACACGTGACGAAGCACGGTGGTGGGAGCATCACGCTCAATTGAAATATGTTTAATGTATGTACACTCAATGTAGTTCAACAAACCCTGGAAATAGGTAGTTTTCCAGTATAATGCGAATAAAACAAATCAAGAATTAAATACAATTAACAAAAAATTTACGCTTTTTGAACCTACTGGAAGGCAGCAACACATAAGAAAAATCACACCCCCTACGTAGAAGACGTGGTTGTCTATTTAGGACACAGCCCTCTTGACGTCTGCATGATTATTTTGCTGCTCTTTACTAGCAACTATCCAGCAGTTACTTCTAATACGATCAAAGGAACGTAGCTTGATCTGAAAGTGTGTAGTCTGTCCAATTGTGTTTTTAGGACAGTTTTCTTAGTGAAATTTACCAGTGTTGGGGGCGCGGGGGCAGGTGGGGGCGACTGGGTTTCCTCTGCGGCGGCGGATTTCGATTTCTGCCCTTTCTTCAGCGCCTGCAATTTGTCCCTTTGCTGTCTCAGATACTCGGCTCTCTGCTGAAGCTGTTCCTGCTGCGCTATAGTCAGTTCCTACACACACACACACACACACACACACACACACACACACACACACACACACACACACACACACGTTATTAAACTTACATTGTACCTGTAATTGCAGAGTTGTTATTTATCACCCTAATATAACCCATACTTAGTTTCTAAACCCACTCTCTAAGCCCCTCCCCTTTCCTTTAAAAGGACACAAGCTTTACATTGAGAGAGACTGACTACAACGTCTGAAGAGGGATTGAAACTTTCCACCATTTACTGCCTTAAGAAATAGACTAATTGCTCATGCATATTCGTAAAAACCACGCCTCATTGGCGATGTGTTTTAACACAACGTCAAGAAGGAACGAGGTTAGAAAAGCAACTGTTGCTGCTTATCAATCTGGGAAGGGTTATAAGGGGTTATAAGGCCGTTTCTAACTTCTGAAAGCTCATAATTTTAAAATGAGGAAACATTATTTACACAGGGAAAAAAGTTAAGAAAGTTGGCAATCTTTCAAGGAGTGGACGTCCCAACGAATTCAGTCCAAGGCTAGACCAATTTTCAGAGAAGTTGCCAAGTATATAGATATATATATATAATTACAGCCCTTATGTTGGCACTGAAGTTTCTACAAATGAAAACATAATACAAATGGGAATTCTGTTTAGTCGATATAGGCGATTCAGGAAATGTTTATTTTCCTGACTTAAAAATTGTATGCTAAACTGCGCTCTTCGGGAACATGACGTGACTCCTGGGCCTTTATGTGAACATACGTTTTTATGAGTCCAAGTTGCTTGTCTGGAAGAGGTTTTAGGGGTTATAAGGCCGTTTCCAAATTATAAAAAGCTCATAGATTTTACAGGGAGAAACTTTCCAAAGAAATGGCAAGAGTCTAACATACACCGTGAGGGGGTCAAATATACACCGTAAGATTCTAACATTCCCCATATGGGTCTAACATACACTGGAAGGGTCTAACATACACCCTAACATGTAGCATTTCTAAAGGTCCACATGGTGAAGCATGGTGGTGGGAGCACCATGTTGAGTTTACGTTAAACGATTCATACATGATTGACATATAAAATGGTTTAGAAGGTTGATTGATCACTTGATTAAAAGGTGTTTAATCACTTGGAAAGGTTCGGAGATTCCAGCTTCCATTCGCGCCTCTTCCAACCAGCTCTCGGCTGCCTGGTTGGCACTTTTTTCCCGGGACACCAGCGTCGGCGCAGGACCCTTAACCGGTGCTCGGACTGCTGGTAGTGTCTTTGTCTCTGTGCTACAATAGTCTATTTAAAAAAAGAAATAATACTCTATTTACACCATTAAAACACAAATATTTAGTGTAACTGTGTGTGTGCTCACCAGAAGCTTTAGGAGATATACTGCCTGAACCTCTCTCAGAAATCACAGTGTCCCCCGCTTTCTGCAACATAAAGTCACCCATGAGTCATTTCCCCCTGATAAAACCACATAAACTCGAAGTAATTGATAATAAATTGATGATCTCTCCTTCATCAAGACCGCTATACCTTGCTGGGGCTGATGATTGGCTGAGCGTATGTGTGGGCTTTGGCCTGAGGTTCGCTACCGTTCCTCACCAGTTCTTCAAGGAGCGTGGTGGATGTGGAAGCGACCTTCTGGCCCAAGTGCTCTCTGCGAGCCAGCTCCTCCTCGTACTCCTCCTTCGAGCGCCTGCACAAATCAGAAGGTGGCGTTGATTCGTGTTCTGGAACAGTTACGCATTATCTATATCTATTATCTAGATCAGAGAACGTACTTCAGAACCTCCTGGAGGATCTGCATCTCCTGCTGCTCGAGTTCACTCATCACATCCGTACCGTCGGTTAAGCAGTCAGGCAGCTCTCCTATGACGCACGGATATAAACAAAAACAGATATTTTATTCAGCTGTTATTTCAGCACAGATGTGTGAGTTTTCACTTTGAGGTTTGAGAGTTAAGAGCCTTGCTCAAGGGCCCATCAGTGGTAGCTTGGTGGTCCTGGTTTTTGAACTGGTGTACACAGGCTTTCTATCCAAAGACCAATGCCTTAACCACTAAGCTCCACCTCCTGAACAGATATGTGTTCAATTTAGAACAAAATAAAAGACCCATGGCGTACCGTTCCTCTCCTTAATAACACGCAGGGCCTGAAGCTGCAGCTCCACGTTCTTCTGCACCATCAGCGAGCGAAACATCTGAAAGTCATTTGTGGCCAGCACTGGCTGGAAGAGAGCCTGGTGAAAATCCAGAAGAAGAGAAAACAGATTAACGGTTGCAGCTAAAATAAATAGAGCTGGCTAGATTTACGTAACCGAGATTACCCTTAATTCCTCTCGATGGTAATGGTGGGTTTCAAATACAATTCACCTGGAATGATCAATTCGATTTACAGAATGCAAGAAAAACCCACCAAAAGGTTTTTTATGGTATTTGAGACACGTTTGTATGCTCCACGGTCAAGTCAATGAGGCGCAGTCCAGACGGAATTACATTTTGGTGAAGTATGGAATGGTTGCCATGTTGGTTCCATTCACCCCTTTTGGAATAAGTCTCAAATCTTCCCTGCGTCAAAATGACCCCAAACCATAACCCACCATGGTTACTGTGGGGGGTGAGGCAGTCTGCTCACATCTTCTCTCCTGGTCTCGATCATACACAAGTGTTTTCTGGTAGAGAGATGAAAATGTCGCATATGGACTCCACAGAACTTTTTTCCACTCATGCGCCCAAAACCTGTAGAAAGGTTTGCCTGAAAAACCTGTACCACAGAGGATCTAAGACCGTGCATTTGTATTTTTATCCTCACAATAGATTCCAAATGACTTTTTTCCATGTCTCACATGTTAAACGTGAAACTAAACAACGGAGGCTACAAACCGATGAAGAAATCCAGGGTGTGATTCACCATTGTTTTTTTATTAGAACCGTTTCAGTTTGGTATGAAAGTTTGGATTAATTCTGAGTGAAACAAAGAGATTATAAGATTGACCATGTGCTGATCAGCAAAAAAATAAAAGACATGTCACAGACATGGTCTCGGCTCCTTTTCCCTTTTCCAGAGCTCGGATTCTGTGGAAAGCTGGTGCAAAGGACACGGCCCGCGGTTCATACCGGTGTCCTGAAGCCGCTTCCTCTGACTCAGTAACCCGGATCAGAGTGAACCTGTTAATCTGCTGACAGATCGGGTTTACGTGAGTCACTTACACCTTTAACTCCTCTACCTCTGGATATAGAGAGACAGAGTCATGTTAATATCGATTCTAAGCGACTCTCAGGACACGCCCAGGACACGATATTTATAAAATCAACATACTCCTTTTAAATAGTTACTTTAGAGATACACACACATACACCTTTTCTATATAATTTTATTTCAGTGTTGTATGGTTGCTCACCTGCAAGGACTTGGACTTGGCAAAAGGAGACGAGCAGGCAGCCAGAAACTGCTGTTCACTGATTCCTACTTCCTGCATGTAGTTTTCTAACAACTTCTCTACCTGAAAGAGGATTCATGTCAATGTACAGATAAAAGAGATGATATATAAAAGGCATAAATATCAAAATTAGGAGAAATTGAGACAAATCAATTTATTTATTTATAGGTTTGAAAAAATAAAACAGCGTTTGACCAAAGATAACATTTAAATGCATCAAATGTACACAAGTGAGCAATAAGGGCCTTGCTCAAAAGCCCCAGCAAAAGTGGTGGGATTCTCATAAAAAAATCTCATCCCCTGTGCAACCACTTCCCTCAAAGTGATGTGTGTCACGTTATTTTACTCACCAGTTGTTTGTATTGCTGATGGATTTCTGTGTATGATAATTTATTTTCCTCTTCGTCGTCAAACACTGAGAGAACACGAGACATATGCAGGGTGATTATTACACTAATCACTACATATAACTATATTTCACTTTATTAATAGATTATATGTTATTATTATTCATATACATTCGGAGTAGGAGGCGTGTCAGTGTTACTGTATTACATAAGCAAATACGGCTTTTCTAATATATGTTGCAAAACAAATCAACTTGCATATGCATGAGTTTACATTGTGTGTGTGTGTGTGTGTGTGTGTGTGTGAGTATAGTATATGTTACTCTGTAGATACTCTGTACATATACTATAATCACACACACACACACACACACACACACAGTGGAGTAACATACTATATTCACACACACTCTATAGTATGTTACGCTGCAGTGTGTGAGTATAGTATAGTGTAGTATATGTTACTCTGCAGTGTGTGAGAGTATAGTATATGTTACTCTACAGTCTGTATGTGTGTGTGTGTGTGTGTGTGTGTGTGTGTGAGTATAGTACATGTTACGCAGCCACGTGTGAGTATAGTATATGTTAATCTACAGTGTGTGTGTGTGTGTGAGTATAGTATATGTTACTCTACAGTGTGTGTGTGTGAGTATGGTATATGTTAATCTACAGTGTGTGTGTGAGTATAGTATATGTTACTCTACAGTGTGTGTGTGTGTGTGAGTATAGTATATGTTAATCTACAGTGTGTG
>MU574732.1:2279558-2301689 GCA_024362625.1 Silurus asotus | reverse complement strand
TCATCATCATCACCACCACCATCATCATCATCACCACCACACCATCATCATCACCACCACCAGCACCACCATCATAATAATCATCATCACCAACATTGCTATTTGGGGGTGGTTTTGGAGACGGATGATGGCGCCCCCTAACGGAGGAAGCCGAAATAATAAGAAGAAAATAATGAAATAACGCGGTATAAAATATCGTTTTTGTTTTATTTATTTTTTCCCCTCGTTTGTACGTGATCTACGTGCTCACTTAAAGGGGGTCCTTTTAATACGTGCGTCCTGCGTCATCGTTCGGACGTAACGCGTTACCATGGTTCCCCAGCGTTCGCTTTCTGGATCTGGGCGGTATTGTTTCCGAATCCTAAATTGCTCTCTGGTACACTAGAAAGTGCACTTACACATAGAATACGGAACAGTGACTGATGCACCCTAGCTAGTGTGCATTAAAGATAGTCTGCATTTGGGAGGCGGCCCCCGTGTTGTTTTGGCCAGGTCTCGGAGTGTTCTCGGAGCTGCGGGAGGCGGATGTCCGAGCCGGCGGCGGTAAAGGTGTCCCGGTCCGACGCCGAGCTGAGCCGCTGCTGGAGACATTGGATAGTGAAAATCACTGCAGGACAACGGGAGTGGGAGTGTTGGGGGTCATGGCGGAGGACAGTGAGTGGGTCGTGGAGAGCATCGCTGGGTATCTGGGCAGTCCTGAGTGGCTCATCCCGCTCACTGATTTCATGGAGAACAAATGTACAGGTAATTTCTCCTGCACTCTTTATTCGAATAAAAAACCAATAATTACCTTTAAAAACACTTTGGTATATTAATAAGTCTGGGTTTGGGGCTGAGGGAACGTTTGTGTAGGTTCTCCAGGTGAGGATTTAAAGGAGCCCAACAAAAACATGCAACCGGAAGTGAATAGGATCTTCTTCCGCCTCTTTTAATAGAATTCATCATTCATTAACATATACTATACTCACACACACTGTAAATTAACATATTCTATATTCACACACTCTGCAGTGTGTGTGAGTATAGAATATGTTAATCTACAGTGTGTGTGAGTATAGTACATGTTAATCTACAGTGTGTGTGCGAGTATAGTATATGTTACTCTGCAGTGTGTGTGAGTGTAGTTCATGTTAATCTACAGTGTGTGTGTGTGAGTATAGTATATGGTACTCTGCAGTGTGTGTGAGTATAGAATATGTTAATCTACAGTGTGTGTGAGTAAAGTACATGTTAATCTACAGTGTGTGTGTGAGTATAGTATATGTTACTCTGCAGTGTGTGTGAATATACTATATGTTACTCTGCAGTGTGTGTGAGTATAGTATATGTTACTCTGCCGTGTGTGTGAGTATAGGACATGTTACTCTGCCGTGTGTGAATATACTATATGTTACTCTGCAGTGTGTGTGAGTATAGGACATGTTACTCTGCCGTGTGTGAATATACTATATGTTACTCTGCAGTGTGTGTGAGTAAAGGACATGTTACTCTGCAGTGTGTGTGAATATAGAATATGTTAATTTACAGTGTGTGTGAGTATAGTATATGTTAATGAATGATGAATTCTATTAAAAGAGGCGGAAGAAGATCCTATTCACTTCCGGTTGCATGTTTTTGTTGGGCTCCTTTAAATCCTCACCTGGAGAACCTACACAAACGTTCCCTCAGCCCCAAACCCAGACTTATTAATATACCAAAGTGTTTTTAAAGGTAATTATTGGTTTTTTATTCGAATAAAGAGTGCAGGAGAAATTACCTGTACATTTGTTCTCCATGAAATCAGTGAGCGGGATGAGCCACTCAGGACTGCCCAGATACCCAGCGATGCTCTCCACGACCCACTCACTGTCCTCCGCCATGACCCCCAACACTCCCACTCCCGTTGTCCTGCAGTGATTTTCACTATCCAATGTCTCCAGCAGCGGCTCAGCTCGGCGTCGGACCGGGACACCTTTACCGCCGCCGGCTCGGACATCCGCCTCCCGCAGCTCCGAGAACACTCCGAGACCTGGCCAAAACAACACGGGGGCCGCCTCCCAAATGCAGACTATCTTTAATGCACACTAGCTAGGGTGCATCAGTCACTGTTCCGTATTCTATGTGTAAGTGCACTTTCTAGTGTACCAGAGAGCAATTTAGGATTCGGAAACAATACCGCCCAGATCCAGAAAGCGAACGCTGGGGAACCATGGTAACGCGTTACGTCCGAACGATGACGCAGGACGCACGTATTAAAAGGACCCCCTTTAAGTGAGCACGTAGATCACGTACAAACGAGGGGAAAAAATAAATAAAACAAAAACGATATTTTATACCGCGTTATTTCATTATTTTCTTCTTATTATTTCGGCTTCCTCCGTTAGGGGGCGCCATCATCCGTCTCCAAAACCACCCCCAAATAGCAATGTTGGTGATGATGATTATTATGATGGTGGTGCTGGTGGTGGTGATGATGATGGTGTGGTGGTGATGGTGGTGATGATGATGATGGTGGTGGTGATGATGATGATGGTGATGATGATGATGGTGTGGTGGTGGTGATGATGATGGTGATGATGATGATGATGGTGTGGTGATGATGATGGTGATGATGATGGTGTGGTGATGATGATAGTGTGGTGATGATGATGATGATGATGGTGTGGTGATGATGATGGTGGTGGTGATGATGATGGTGTGGTGGTGATGATGATGGTGGTGATGATGATGATGGTGGTGGTGATGATGATGATGATGATGATGTGGTGATGATGATGGTGTGGTGATGATGATAGTGTGGTGATGATGATGATGATGGTGTGGTGATGATGATGATGATGATGGTGATGATGGTGGTGGTGATGATGATGGTGTGGTGGTGATGATGATGATGGTGGTGGTGATGATGATGATGGTGTGGTGATGATGATAGTGTGGTGATAATGATGATGATGATGGTGTGGTGATGATGATGATGGTGTGGTAATGATAGTGTGGTGATGATGATGATGATGGTGTGGTGATGATGATGATGGTGGTGGTGATGATGGTGTGGTGGTGATGATGATGGTGATGATGATGATGGTGATGATGATGATGGTGTGGTGGTGATTATGATGGTGGTGATGATGATGGTGGTGGTGGTGATTATGATGGTGGTGGTGATGATGATGGTGTGGTGATGATGATGATGGTGTGGTGATGGTGTGGTGGTGATGATGATGGTGATGATGATGGTGTGGTGGTGATTATGATGGTGGTGATGATGATGGTGGTGGTGGTGATTATGATGGTGGTGGTGATGATGATGGTGTGGTGATGATGATGATGGTGTGGTGGTGATGATGATGGTGATGATGATGGTGTGGTGGTGATTATGATGGTGGTGATGATGATGATGGTGGTGGTAATGATGATGGTGATGATGATGGTGTGGTGGTGATGATGATGGTGGTGATGATGATGATGGTGGTGGTGGTGATGATGGTGATGATGATGATGATGGTGTGGTGATGATGATGGTGTGGTGATGATGATGATGATGATGGTGGTGGTGATGATGATGATGGTGTGGTGATGATGATGGTGATGATGATGGTGTGGTGTGGTGATGATGATGGTGATGATGATGGTGTGGTGATGATGATGGTGATGATGATGGTGATGATGATGGTGTGGTGATGATAGTGTGGTGATGATGATGGTGTGGTGATGATGATGATGATGATAGTGTGGTGATGATGATGATGGTGGTGGTGATGATGATGATGATAGTGTGGTGATGATGATGATGGTGATGATGATGGTGTGGTGGTGATGATGATGGTGGTGATGATGATGATGGTGGTGGTGGTGATGATGGTGATGATGATGATGATGGTGGTGATGATGATGGTGTGGTGATGATGATGATGATGGTGGTGGTGATGATGATGATGGTTACTATTATTTTCTTGGCTTTTATTGATTACAGTAAAACTGCTGATAATCATATCTAATGCTGTAATACATTTATTTTACACTCAGTGATACACAGTGTTTAACTTCCAGCTTCATTTAATAGATAATAAATAAAAAAATAAAAAAAGAAAGAAAGAAAAATAAATCAAAAGTAGAAAGAAAAAAGGAAGGCAAGTAAAAAAACAATAGGAGAAAGAGAAAAGAAAGAAGGAAAGACAGAAAAGCAAACAAGAACGAAAAAGTAAAAAAAAAAGCAAGAAATGAAAAAAACAATAGGAGAAAAAAGAAAAAAAAAGAACAGGAAAAAATATAGAAAGAAAGAAAGAAAGAAAGAAAGAAAGAAAGAAAGAAAGAAAGAAAGAAAGAAAGAAAGGAAGAAAGAAAAAGAAAGAAAGAAAGAAAGAAAAAAAGAAAGAATGAAGTAGGAAAGAAATAAAGAAAGAGAAAAATTAATTTAAAAAAAGGCAAACAAGTAAAAAAGCAAAATGGAGAAAGAATCCGTTTCGGAACGGAAAGAATCCGTTCCGAGAAAAGAAAGAGAAAAAAAAATTGAAAGAAAGAAAACTCGGGCATCTCAGTACTTTAATCCAAACAGAAAAAAAAAAACACGTGTGTTTGTGGTAGAAGTGTTTTCTGTTTATTCGGAATACAAATGCAGGTCATTTCATAATAAAAGTCCGCATTACCAAAAAGATTGTACACGTGTGGAGATCAGCGTTCTCTAAAAAACAGTTCTGGACACTTGCAGATCTGGAGACTGTCCAGTTCCGAAAGCAGAGCATGCGAAAGAAGCTCACATGCAAACAAACAAACAAACAAACAAACAACTAAAATAAATGAGTAGTAAAGCAGTACTGAGCAGCAGCTTCGTTATTGTTTAATAATTAAAGGGATTTTATAGACACGATTGGATTCTATGCAACACAATAACAATATTTATATCACATTCAAAGTGCTCTGTATGTTGGAAAAGATTTTACAGGGTGTAGTGCTTTTAATACATGATGTCATCAGGGGCGTGGCCTATTCATTTGTAATTATCTGCTCTTCTGCGCTGTTGAATGAGTTCCGTCCAGATCATTATTCGGTCACAGACTCTCGGGTCTGGTGTCACGTTCGTAAGGAGATGTTTGTAAGGAGATGTTCGTATGGAGTCTCCAGCGTAGGAGCTTTGTTCCTCTCATGGAGCTCCACATGCTAGGAATAGTGTCCATCAGAGAACAGCTGAGAACCTCGACAGCGATCGAATCGTAACGTACCATAACGGACATGTTGAGGACTCGGGTCGGTTCCTCACAAGGTTCCTCTTTTCTGTTTTTTGAGACACATGTTCCTTTTGTGTAGGTCAAATGCAAAACCAGATGTTGACAGTGAATGAGTGGAAGAACGTTCTTCGGAGTCCGAATGGGACATTTGTATGTAGAAGGTTTTTTTTTTTGGTTTGAGAAGACTGGAGACTTATTCTAATGGGGTGATAGGAACCAACGTGGCAACCATTCCATACCCCACCACCACGCAATTGCGTCTGGACGAGACGATGAAGCGTACGTCCGAGTTCTGGAAGCGTTTTTTGTGGGGTGGAGTGAATTTATCTGTGGAACGACCTGCTCAGTCACTGCACCTGAATCCCATTGAGCTGCTCTGGGATGAACTGGATGAAAGGAAACCTCTAGTGAAGAACATTTCACGAGGCACGGCAAAGAATCGCAACTAAATGTTAGGAGACACGGACTGTCCAGATGTTGTGTACAGCTGTTCTTCATGCGTTAAAAGAAATAAAGTGGGGCGTGTTGCATAGAAACAAATGGAACATGCACGTGCTTCTCGAAAACCAGTCGCAAATATTCAGAACAATTTCTTTCGGGGACCGAAGCAGTTTTACCCCATGAAGGTTCACGTTTTCTTTTCCCTCTCCAGAAGCACCTGGAATTCACTGAAAGAACAAGGCTGGGTAGCAGTGTGAGGCAAAAGTATTGGCACCTCCGTAAGTGCACGCACAACAGCGTATTTCGCTTCATGCTCTAAATAAGATACATTCAGGATAAAGACGTCGATCACAGCACTCGCCTCCAGGCTTTGGTTTGTGCTGCAGACACGCTTTTAAACGCTGTACAGTTTGAGTTTTAGTGTTGGTGTAGAAAAAACATCAAATTTCTGTTTAAAAATCAAATATGGCAAAGTGGTTGCGATGAAGAACGACGTCGTGGATAGAAAAATATACGGCCTCTGTCCCGGTTCTAACATAGAAACGTGTGTCGTCAAAGCAAGAACGATCATCACGTGGCTGAAGGCGGATCTGAAAACGTCTGAAACGTGTCGGTCTGCTGCGTGTGCTACGTTCAGACGCTGAGGAGCGTCTCGTCTTTCAGACGTCTGCAGTAAAAATCCCAGCTCACGTACGAGTGAGGTACAGTACAGTGATGCATCGGGGGAAAGGGGCGTGGCTATGCAAATGACAAGTACGCAAAATAATTCATACACAACCAACCAGCCGAACAAACAAACACAAACATAAATGAACAAACAAAAATCCACAAAAACGAGAAAATATCGACCAATAAATCATAACGAATGAGTATATGATAGAAATGACTGTAAAAAAGAAAAAAAAAGTCAAACAAATATTAATATACAAACAGTCAGATGGTATTAAACAAAGAATTATTTAAATATTTAATTGCTTATTTTAAATAATTATTGTGTATGTTTTTTTTTAATATAAAAATGGAAAAATAAATCAATTAACATTAAAAGTATAAAGAAAGAAAGAATAAAAGACAGAAAAAAAGGTGAAGAGAAAGAAAGAAAGAAAGAAAGAAAGAAAAAAGGAGGTGGAAAAAATAAAGAAGAAAGAAAGAAAGAAAGAAAAAAGGTGGAGAGAAAGAAAGAAAGAAAGAAAGAAAGAAAGAAAGAAAGAAAAAAGGTGGAGAGAAAGAAAGAAAAAAAGAAAAAAGGTGGAGAGAAAGAAAGAAAGAAAGAAAGATAAAAGAAAAGGCCCCCCTTTTCTGAAGAGAAAGAAAGAAAGAAAAAAAGAAAGAAAGAAAGAAAGAAAGAAAAAAAAAGGAGGTGGAAAAAATAAAGAAAAAAAGAAAAAAACAAATATAAGTGGAAAAAAGGAAAAATTAAGTAAAATAAACGAGCTGAAAATAAATCAAGAAAGTAAAAAAGAAGGAAGGAAAAAAAGACACGTAACTGAATGAAGTTTGGAACCAAAAACAAATAAAACGATCAGTAAAGAAGTAAAAAATATAAACAGTTGGTAAATAATGAAGAAAGAAAGGCACAGATAAACAAACAAACAAACAGACGGACACTCTGCTGATTGGGGACCAGGCTTGTTAAAAGCGTCATAGAAAATAAACAGAGAAAGAAAGAAACGAAAGAATAAGTAAACAATTTTTTGTTACTGTTTCTACACAAAGGGATTGATGAGGTCTTCTCGTCGTCATGGCGACCGTACATTCTCAGGTGCTCCCCCTGCTGGTCTGCGCCGCGACGAATTTAAAGGTAAAAAATATCAAATATCAAATATAAAACGAGGCAGGTTTCAAAAGGAGGCGTGAAAAAAACGTGTCATGTTCATTACAAAACGTGTGCGGGATGAATTATAGATAATAATGATACTAAAATATTTGAGAATAAATAATAAATACTGTACAGAAGTCTATGGTCGCTGCTTCCTGGCCTTATCTTACAGAGAGGCGTTCGGACCCGCCGTGTCCTCCGTGTGACCCGTGTGACCTTTGACCCCAGCGGTGCTCCAGCTGCAGGTGGGAATCTTGTTGGGTTGCAGCGGTTTAGCGTACGGCGAGCGCCAGTCTCTATCAAACACCGCTCTCAGTCTTCCGGTCAGCGTGGAGCTTCTCCCCGGCTCACTGACCACCAGGCCGGCCCCTGCATTATACACAAACTCGTTCCCCACCCAGTCCAGGTTCCCTGACACACACACACACACACACACACACACATACACACACACTGAATATTTCCAATATATATTATTAATAATATAATTTTTTTATTATTAATAATATAGTAATAATAAAAAAATAAAATAATCAAATATTAATATTAATTATTATAATATTTCCCCCGGCCCACCTCGGCCCGCCTCGGCCCGCCCCGGCCCACCTCGGCCCGCCCCGGCCCACCTCGGCCCTGCAATCTACTAGAAATGTCAGAAATGAAATGAAGATTCGAGGTTTTATAAGATTTACCTATATACACAGAGTTATCGGTCACCACGTATCTGTGATGATGGACGTCTTGAGGAGAGCCGTCGTCTCGCACCCGAGGACTGAAGAACTTCTGCACAGACCATAAACACCATCAATATACACATGGACAAACATATTTCGTGGCTCTTCCCCAGGCCTCCTCACCTCACCTACATCAGTTCCTGACTTTACCTACACCCGTATCTGAATGAACCTCAAAAAATCTACACAGAATCTATTAGAACATTGTAGAAATAGTGATTGAATTCTATTAAACACTTCAACTGCAGTATTATACCTCATTTTATTAAAAAACGGAAAATAAATAGGAAAACTAGAACTTGCACTTACAGGTAAAGTCCACTAGATGTCAGAATAGCATTTTATGTTAGAATAAATTTTTCCTTTTTCAAATTCAAATCATTTTATGTTTTTATTGACACGAAAGAAAAAAGAAAGAAAGAAAGAAAGAAAGAAAGAAAGAAAGAAAGAAAGAAAGAAAGAAAGAAAAAAAAGAAGGATAAAGAAAGAAAAAGTAAGAAAGAAAGAAAGAAAGAAAAAAAAAAGGAAAGAAAGTGAGAAAAAAAGAAAGAAAGAAAGAAAGAAAGAAAGAAAAAAGAAAGAAAGAAAGAAAGTGAGAAAAAAAGAAAGAAAAAGAAAAAAGAAGGAAAAATAAAGAAAAAGTAAGAAAGAAAGAAAGAAAGAAAGAAAGAAAGAAAGTGAGAAAAAAAGAAAGAAAGAAAAAAGAAAGAAAGAAAGAAAGAAAGAAAGAAAGAAAGAAAGAAAGAAAGAAAGAAAGAAAGAATCTGGTTTTACTAAAACGCTTGTAGCTGAATGAACACAAATCTGCCTGAAATCTGGTGGAAGATCTTCCCAGAAGTGGAGATTATGAGACTTCAAATCAGACTTTTGTCTATAAAACTTGTGAAAAAGTGAAATGTGTGGGAGTTTATACACACGGCCTCCATGGAGCAGTTGGAGATGTAAATGCACAGGTTCTGTAAGGACCACAGGAAGTTGAAGGTGAGTGGGTGCGTCTGCTCTCGGCAGCTGATCAGCAGACGGATTTGGAGGTTTTTCAGGACCAGAGCCTCGCGCAGCATGCCGTCGATACGCGACCAGTACTTACTGCGGTGAAACAGAAAGAGAGGGACTTGAAGAAAACGAGGTGGAAAAAATGCTTCACTGGTGTCACTGGTTTTGTTACGTGAGCCCACACTGAGAAACGTGTCAACCTGATGACATCATTCAGGGATGGAAAATGACAAACAGCAGCTTCTCATTAATTCGTCATTAACACGATGTATTAATAATCATATCACTTGTCCTGAAGTTTATCAGTTCTCGGTTAGCATCCTTATTCTTATATATTTATATATATATATCCTTATATAACCGGAATGGGATCAGGACTCACGTGTGTGAAGCGCTGCTCAGGAGAGGCAGATAATCCGTCATGGAGATGCAGATGAAGCGCTTGGCGTCCTGGATGACCCGGAAAATGGCTTCGATGTCCGTGGTCCTGTCTTTGGGACGGAAGATATTCGGGGAGCTCTGCCACAAAACAAGAACAATAAACAATAAACAAAGCACTTCGTCTTCTGATTTTTTTGCACAGAAAAAATCCTCCCTTTCACGTTGTTACATCGTTACGGTTGTTTTATTTCTCTGTGCGTTTGATTTGTCTGTCACTTGTAGGAAACGTCCTCCGATTGGCTCCTGCAGGCTGATTGCTGCTGCCACCTGATTGGTGCGTTAAAAGACTTTAGAAGCTACGTTTTGTTTCTTTGTGCTATTTGTTTAAATTTCGGGAGTTTTAAAGGTTAAAAGAACGTTTGTTTGTTTGTTTGTTTGTTTGTTTGTTTGTTTGAAATACTTTGGCACGCCTCTTCTTGTTCTTTACTAGTTGGAGATTTCTTTATGATCCGTGCATCCCAGAGAAGTTCAATAGGGTTTAGGTGCTGTGACTGGGCAGGCCATTTCATGCCAGAGCCTGCCAGATGTTTTTGTTTTTTTGAGAAGTTCCTTTCGTTTCTATGCAACAAACTCCGGAGCGAACAAGAATTCAAAGTGAATGAAGGAGTCCAAATTTGTCTTTAACACAAGAACCCGTGTAAGATGGAGACCAAGAAGGGAAGATCCTAGCAGACTTCCTCACCCCCACATTCAAACATGGAGGTTGAAGTGTGAAGGTTTGGGGTTGTTCTGGAGCAGGGATACGTTCTGGAGACTTATTCCAATGAGATGAAAGGAATCAAGATCCAACATGGCTACCGTTTTATACTTCACCATTACATCGTGCAATTCCGTCTGGACCGCGGCCTCGTTGGAACCGACGTCTGTCGTCTGTCGTGTTATCTATCTATTTATGGAATGTCCTGCCCAGTCAGTGCACCTACATCCTACTGAACTGCTCTGGGATGAACTAGATTGCAAGATCAAAAACAAAACACCGAAACACTTAATATTTGCTTTTGTTTAATTGGAACAACTGTAAAAAAAAAAAAAAAAAAACTCACAGGAATTGGACGTTAAATAACTAGAAGAAAGTTTTATAGACTGATAAAAAGCCTGAATCCTCCAGAAATAAAAAAGTTTGTCATTCGTTTTTTTTTTTTTGGAAGAGATGGAGAACTTCTCAGTGTCCAAATAGATCTCTCTGAAGAGAGTCCTTGCTCAGGGGCAGAGTCGCTGCAAACTTAAGATTGATTACATCCTGCAAGCTCTTCGGGACAGTACATCATATCACTCGCAGCTCTTTTTCTGGCAATTTATAAGAAGCCATCGATCAGGAAGCTGCGAGATTTATTTCGGACCGAATCTTCACCTTCTTCGCGTTTTCTTGATCAGAGCATATGGCCTTCAACAAATACATCAATCGTAAAAAATGTTTAATAGACATTTATTATTTATACATTTGCATTTATGGCATTTGGCAGAGACCTTTATCCAGAGCGAATTACAGCTGAACAGTGACGGGTCGTCCAAATGCCATTAACGTAAATGTCAATACACGCTGGCCTCAATACGCAGTGTTTTGGTAACTTGGTACTAAGCTACTAGGACATTTAGTGTCTATGCTGTATAGAAACACTCTCCTGTCTGGAACAATGGTTTTGGAACAATAAAACATCAGTGGAATGAAGAGAGAGGGTCTCCAGCTTTAAGTCTCTGGGAGTCCGCATCTCTCAGGATCCGTCTCAGGCGCCCATGAACCTGTCGCTGGTTCACCACTGTTCCTTCTTTGGACCACTTTTGATAGATACTGACCACTGCAGACCGGGAACATCCCCCAAGAGCTATAGTTTGGGAGATGCTCTGACCCAGTCGTCCAGACATAACATTTGGAAAACTCTCTCAAATCCTTACGCTTGTCCATTTTTCCTGCTTCTAACACGTCAACTTTGAGGACAAAATGTTCATTTGCAGGCTAATAAATATATCCACTCACTAAGATTTACTTCTGTGCTCATAATGTTATGCCTGGTCAGTTGGTTGGTCGGTCTGTCTGTCTGTCTGTCTGTCTGTCTGTCTGTCTGTCTGTCTGTCTGTCTGTCATGAAACATAAAATCTACAGCCCTCACCGAGAAGTAGGCTCTGGCCAGGGAGCCGTTGAGGTGAAAAGAGAAATGTTCCTCCTTGCTGTAGAGGGCGCTCAGCCTCTTGCTCCATATTGTGGGCACGAACTCCTTGTACTCCAGCTGCCAGTAAAGGTTAAAGATCCTGTGCAGGTCTACAGCCAAACATTTGCACTCATAAACGACGATGCCGAGCTCCTTCAGCTGCCGCACACAGAGAGAACAGGTTCAAAATGACAAGCACTAATAGAATAAATCGCGGTTTGGTTTATTTCTACAGGATTGCTGTCACCGTAGACAGAGATCTCCAGTCCATTGCAGCGCTGCCGATGTACACGTGTTTCCTGTCCACCACCCAGAAGGAGGAACGAAGGAGGCCTTTGGTGAGGACTGTCATGTTCAGGTATCGCACGTCAGCACCTAAATCAAGTGAGATACATGCTAGATCAATATATGAAGATATCTCCATGTAGCAAACTAACTAGCCTGGCTAACAAATCCAATTTGCAATTATGCGTTTATGCTAGTTTGGCTTTTCTGTTGCACTTTTTGTTTAAGTGCATGCAATAATACTAATGCACAAAGTGGACAAAGTCCACAAAGCTTATACAGAATACAAAGTATTGGGACACCTGACTTTTCCACCCATATGTGGTTCCTCTACGATAAAGTTGGAGGCCTACAATTGTACAATTGTCTTTAGATGGGCTAGCATGAGATTAAAAAAATGAGAAAAAAGTGCACAAAAAGAGTTTCATGAAGATCTGCTTTCCATTAGTTGGAGTGGAAGATCTACTGCTGACATCTCCACGAGCACACTCAAAAATCTAGTAGAACATCTTCCCAGAAGAGTGAAGGTTATTTAAAGGGCAAATGAGAATTAATGTGTAATGGGATGTTCAAAAAGAACCACATACCAATCATATGGTCAGGTGTCACCAACCTTTGTCCATATAAGTGTGTATACAGTATATAGGAAAGGTAAAAACCAAGTTTGTGAAAACAATATTGTGAAAATGTCCTGACCGTAGTGAGAGAGCAGATCGAGCTCTGGAGACGCCGTGCTGCTGGCGATCTTCAGCTGAACACGCTGAGCTTTCAGACCCAAAAGCCGATGGAGTAACAGTCGACCCTGCGGACAAGAACGACCATAAAACAGAGGATGAGTGAAAAGTAAAGGTGTGGAACCATGTCATACTGTAGAACATTTATTTTAGACATTTTTGTATCTTTCGAACATAGGTGGATAGATAGATAGATGGTTAGATAGACGGATGGATAGATAGATAGATGTAGTAGTGCTTATACACCAGCAGACTTGAGGTGGATTAAAGTGAGAATGCGAAACTAAATATAAATATATGTTTAAGGAACCAGCCAAGCTGCAAATGTCCTCATAAAAAAATTCTTTATAAATTAAAAAATCTTTATCTACTGCCACTGAATAAAGAACAGACAGACATACAGACAGAAATACAGACAGACATACAGACAGACAGACAGTCTCAGTGCAGTGTTCTTTTTTCTTTTTGAAGTGTGTCAAGCACCTTCTGCGATTCATGCTGGATCTCCGCAACAGTGTCAAAACCGCGACCTTTGAGCTGGATCTTCGTCTTAGGGACGAAGGTAAAATCCGCAGGAGCAAAATCTGGCGAGTAGGGTGGGGGCGGAAGTGAGATCACGTTGTTTCAGGCGAGAAACTCTCGTATGAGAAGCTCTTAATGTACACAGGACGATGTCTTTTGGCACATTGACTAATAGAGGTCAGTGCTCCCTGTGACTGTGCGTGCAGCCCAGTGCTGCCATCTTTTGGCGTGTTACAAAACTAGTCTCGAAACATTTTGACGCTACCTCGTATACCCCACGTCCCTCCCCATGTCCCTCTTCTGCACATAATCAAACCATCTTCATCTCAACTTGTTTCCAAAAACGTCCTGCATGCGCTGTACCTCCTGGATAACACACATTTAATGATACAAGAATTTATCTTAGTAATGATCCAAGAGACTTTTGAACCCTAAAGTCTTACTGAAATGCCCACTTTGTATGGGGTGCACAAACTTTTGCACTCAACCGCATGACAATTTCAGTGCATCCGCTTTGTGTTCATTCACTAGACTAGGAATGACCCGATCTCGTGTTTGTGCAGTGAGAAGCGGAGTTTACGTCAACGTTTCCTGAGGGAAATGAGAAATCTGTGTACTCTTTCTCTACAGTACGGACGGTCAGGGCTTTTACAGAAGCAAAACGAGGCACTGGGGATCGAGGGGCAGGTAATAAACAGAAAAGTGAAATATTATCGAATATAAATGATGTGCCCACAATTCCTGATCTAGCAAAGAAGATTCGCTAGAGAATTGATGTTTCGCTTGTTTATTACCAAAAAAAAGGTCAGTAGAAAAAAAAAAAGCATTGCGCATTGCTTCTCTTTTAATATCTGAAACCTAGCATTTAATATTAGCATCCAATCACTTTCAGATTAGCATTTGATCATTATAGATTAGCATCCAATCACTTTCAGACTAGCATTTGATCATTACAGATTTAGCATCCAATCACTTTCAGATTAGCATCCGATTATTTTAAATTAGTATCCGAGCATTTCAGATTAGCATTACATCATATCATTTTAGAATATTATCTGATTACTTTAGATTATAACTCGATCATTTCCGATTATCATTCGAACATTTTAGATCAAAATTCCATCATTTTAGGTTAGCATTCTATCCTATCATTTTAGAATATGATCCAATCATTTCAGATTATCATTCCATCCTATTATTATTTAAGATAAGTATCAGATCATTTTACAATATCATCTGATCACTTCCAATTTAGCATCTGACTATTTTAGATTAGCATTTCATCATTTTAGATTAGCATTCCATCCTATAATTTCAGATTAGCATTTGATCATTATGGAATATCAACTAATTACTTTAGATGATAATCCTATCATTTCAGATTAGCATCTGGTCATATACATATCACTCATCAACAAATATAAAACAAAAAAACATTTATGTATTTAGCGATTATGAAGCTAATTTGGTGGTATGTGCTGTTTCCTCCTTATCGCTATAAAAAGTTAGCGGTTACCATCACATTGCTAGCATTTGCATTGCTAGCAAGGGCACCTTTTCTGAACTTATATATAGGTCAAATATCTTATATTTACTTATCATTCATGGAGGCAATTGAGAGGTGGACGCTATTTTTCTTGACGATTCAGCGATTCTCCTGGTTAGACAGGAAGTAATGTGACAATTGTTTTTGTCAGGTTTTGTCAGGTTTACTCGTCCCAATAGTTAGGAAACTTTTGGTTCTTGTTTTTTATCTTCTGAAGGAATAGCTTCATAATTCATTCATTGTAAATCAGGTGCTGTTCTTGTTCCCGGCTGGGAAAGGAGAAGAGACCATCCAGACTTTCTTTCTTTGGTAAGATTGGGGCACTCCAAATTGCAATCAAACACAGAATGATCAAACTGGTCCCAGAATGCAATTGAGCTACAGGAGGATGAGCTAATTAACACAACACGAGACGCCGAACACGAGCAGGAAATCTAAACAGATGACAAATCCAAATCCAGTAGGAGAAAATAGGATTTTTGGTAATGAAGAGAGAAGAACCCTGACCTTTCTCCAACTATGATGTAGTGGACCCAAAGCAAGAAGGGTTGAGGGCCTTGTTTAGGGGTCCAAAGTTGGCAGAACCTACAACCTTTGAGCTGGGGAGGTGGTACCTTATTAGTTAAGGCATTGGCCTAACTTTAGATCTGAAGGTCGTGAGGTTAAATCCCATCCACAACAAGCTGCCTCTACTACGGGCCCCTGAGCAAGGCCCTTAATTCCATAGCTGCTCGGTTCTTTATAAATGGGATAAATGTAAATTGCCCCCCCCACACAAAAAGACCCACTGAGTTACCCACATCCCCAAAAAGATGATTTCAATAGAGGAGGAGACGGGGGAACATGGGGGAGACGGGAGATGGGAAGACATGCCCCTGACCCCCGATATATCATTTTTGAAAATAAGTAAGATTTTGTCCCTCTCACGTTTTCCGTGCAAAGTAAAGTAGCATACCAAATAATCAGCTTCTTTATATCATAAACCTTGTATGATTTACCGCACTCAGCTTTTCTGTGACTCATCTGTCCTGGAAGAAACACCCTTCTGTTGTTTCAGTTTTAATTCAGCACTGTGTGTAATGAAGCTCTGAAAATACCGAGTTTGTGTTTTTAAAGCTCAGACACTTTCCCACGCATCGCATGACAGTGATAAATTACCGCCGCTCCCCAAAATTAGATCTCGGCGCCGAAGCTAAATTCGGCGTTCAGGAACGAAGCTGCGAGGAAACTTTTTTGCTTCCGCCGCTCGAGCGATTAGCAGTTTTCCAGCCTGCCAAGACAACTACAGGGGGATCCATTACAGCTCTGTTCTCTAATGAGCACGGCAAACGGGCTCGTCGTCGGGAGAGACGCGATATGGACTGGAATACTACTTCAAGGGATCTTCTGTGGGAAATATTTGATCCTCGAGAGAAGGTAGAGAAGCTTTATCAGCACATGGGTTGCAAAATTCAAGGAATTTTCAAAACTGAAAAGTTTCCATAAAAATTATTTGGAATAAACTAGAAAATGTACAAAATTGCAGGTTGGCCAATAACAGAAAACTTTAAGAGTTTAAAAAAATCTCGGGTTATAACGTAAAAATGCTATTTCAGGGACACTCAGGCCACGCCCCCTAAACAATGTCGAAAAAGATCCATCTTGGCAATTTTTGAAGTTTATTTAATGAACATTACATACATTAATAGTCAAAACTTTCCCTGTGCTGCATGTTGGTTAGTTTATTTTAGCAATTAGTGTATTCGTTTGTCAGCTGATGACCAAACAAAATGTTTCTATTTCTGTTGGTATATGATACAGTTTATATATATTTCCCCATATTTCTAATAAAGTCCCATCAAATTGACATACGTTTTTGTAAATGCACACAAATTCCCATAAATTCCTGGTAGGTTTTTAACTTGGAATTTTTCAATATTCCCCAGATGAAGTTCCCATTGGAAGCTTCTGGAAATTTACCAGACATTTTCAGCACAGACAGACAGACAGACAGATAGATAGAAAGAAAGAAAAATGTGAATAAACTTGATGTTTTATTATAGTTTGATATATAATCACCAATCATAATACGTTAAAATGATGAACGTAAATTGTAAACCAACCTGCTTGGCTTGTGGAAATCGAGAGTCCTGCTCGGTGGAGTTCAGATCCCACCATGGTGACACGATCTCGACCGATTTCTGAGCCAGGTCCAGAAGGCTGTGAAGTCCCGCAGTCAGGGAGGTTGTACCCTCGTGAGAAATAGAGATGTCTTCTGGGATATTTTCCACAAGCACCACCCTGTACACAGGAGGCACCGAGAGCAGCGTAAACACAACACCTGTGACTGCGAAATTTCAGAAAGAGTTCTATAGATGCTGCTATCCAAACATGATGCCATGAAAAGGAAAGTAAACCGGACTAAATTACTAAAAGTTCACCTTAGACTAGCATTGAAAATCCATGTCTGGAAGCCTGAATGTCTAGACACATCTATAGAGTGTGAAAAACTTGTCTAGCTGTTCTAATAACATTACATTTATTAAGCATTGCAGAAACTGTGGAAAATCCAGATATGAACATGAAAAAAGCAGAAGACATGGACTGGACGTTTCATAAAAAATATCACTGTTTAGCAAAACTAGCTGCTTTTATTAATCCATAAACTGGCAAATCCATTGGAGCATCCATCTCAAATCAATCCGTTTGAGCAGGGTTGCCCCCGAAACCAATATGCTGCAGTGGTTGCCAATGGATTTTGCATATCGAATGATAATGGGGTCAGTTAGCTGATGTTTTAGAGCCTTGGCTAGTCAGGTTTTTGGCCTCATCAAGATTGAAATGCTGATTCTACAAATCCGCCTCAATCTATTTGATCGAAGTTTTCATTGGCACAATTTGTTGCACTGTGCAGGTTGAATTCTCCAGAGTCTGTGTGGTAGGCAGTCAACATTCATTCTGAAAAAGTGGGCAAATTTTTGCAATCAGGGTTTTTGATCAATAGTTGGTGATTGCATTGATTTTGGACGTGCTCACAGAGGGAGACAAGTAGGATCTGATGTAGGCGTTACTTTTGGAGAACTTCAAGTCCAATTCTGGTTAGAGCAGATTCCAGGCGGGGATCGATAAAGAAGATCGTCAAGATCAGAGTTTTGGAAATTGGGACTGTAGACTATTCAAACATAATAGAAATGTTCCAATATGGACCACCTGACTCCTGACAGTAATGTGGATGTAACTTAGACACATACCACCTACCTATTTACCATTGCAGACCAGGTTACACCCCTTCATGCTAACAATAGTTCCTAATAGTCTTTATCAAAACAATAATGCTCCCTGCTCATCCACACTTCAAGACACTGTTCAACATCAATTTCAGGATGTTGATTTAACCTCCAAATTCCCAAAATATCTCATCTAGATCCTGGAGAAGCAAAATGATTCATAGAGGCTCCACCTAAAGCTTACTAGACTTATAGGATCTGCTGCTAATGCCTTGGTGCCAGAAACCACAACACACCTTCAGAGGTCTTGTGGAGTTGATGTCAAGTGGTTCATAAGGGGGAAAGGTGTTCAATAGGGTAGAGGTCAAAACTCTATAGAAGGTCATTTAAGATCTACCAGGTGCAGGTTTGGATCCCTTAGTTCAAGTGAGGGCTACGGCATTCATAGATGCTCTATACAGATGTGTCCCTCCAACTTTGTGGTACCAGTTTTGGGAAGAAACACATGTGGCTGGAAACGTCAGGAGTCCCAATGCATTTTTATTAAACCATTTTAAGGTGCATATTAACATCTGGCCTGGGACTACAGATGATAATTAGCTTTCACAGCAAGCAGGCATAAAAAAAGCTTGTTCTATTACAAAATTAACTGTTTCAGCAGTTTGAGTTACAGGAGCTCGTCTGTTGGATCGGACCACACAGACCAGCCTTCGCTCCCCATGTGCATCATGAGCCTGTCGCCGGTTCACCACTGTTCCATCCTTGGAGCACTTTAGATAGACACTGACCACTGCAGACCAGGAACAGCCCACTAGAGCTGCAGTTTTGGAGATTCTCTGACCGAGTCATCTAGACGTCACAATTTGTTAAATCCTTACGCTCGGCCATTTTTCCTGCTTCTAACATCAACTTTGAGGACAAAACTTATCCTTGCTGCCTAATAAATAAATCCACCCACTAACAGGTGCCATGTTGAAGAGAGATCATCAGTGTTCTTCACTTCACCAGTCAGAATGTTATAATGTCATAATGTTATTCCTGATCGGTGTAACTAAATACATAAAATACATACAACATACAAATAAGACCGGCACACAAAAAGACCAACTTCATTTTAAATTCCTCAGACCCACAAAGCAACGCTCATTCAGCCATCGATCTTCACCTCCACTCCTGGACGGATTGAGCGCACTGCAGAAGTGGCACAACACCAGGAAAACAGAACGAGTGTTTACACAGCGAATGCAGCAGGTCATTATTTTTCGTTCCTGTGTGTTATTGATTACTTCTGAGCCCCATCTGTGATATGACATTCATTTTAATTGAGAGCTGCGAGACAGCACCAGAACAACCGTAATATTATTAAACCGCGATGCGTAGCTCGAATGAATCGTCCTGTCAGGATCGAAATAATCTTCCACTCTTGTCAATTTCCCGATATTCCTGTGACGTCTCGTCTTCTTTTATTGTTCGGATGAGTTCCTAGACAAAGCAAATCCATGCATAAAGGTGTAAAGAGCTGTAAGGGATGAACTGGAACATCACCACAGGCCTCCTCACCTCAACAAAAATCAGTACCTGACTTAAAGTATGTCCATATGGTTCTATCAAATGACACGTTAGTCTTGAAATAATCAAAAAAATCCAATCATTTGACATTCAACCAAACAGTTCCTTCAAGATGATATGATAATATAATGACAAAATTGCATTTTTATTCAGTAAACAACAAAACGCTAGTTACAATAAGTGTTCAAGGAAGTTGATTTTGAATTATTTTATGCCATTAAAGTGTTCTAAACCTCACCTTCTCCTCGAATTCCTCAAACCATAACTCAGCTCCTTTTCTCTGGAGCACATTATTGGGGATTTTCCTCGCTCCATATTTTGGAATACATTATGCTGTGCCTATAAAAGCTCCCCCATGAATTCTTCTGGGGCAGAAATGAGTCGAGCTGAAAAATGGCCCAGAGTTATTTTTCCCGCAACATTAAATACAACATTAAGTCCAAATCGGATTTCGCAACTAATTACCCCCTCAAACTGCAATTAATACAATTACACATGCACAAGCCGAGACTTCATCTCGATTTCCGCGTCGATATTCCGCCTCTCCGTCATCTCCCGAATTGGTGTAAACAAACATTGAAAGAGTCTTGAATTCTTTTTCAAAAATGACTGAGACTGGTTAATATTACCTTACACACCCCGTGCCTTTAAAAGGCTCTGAATCGATATCAACCCCCATCAATGACATTCGAACCCACACGATTACATTTACAGCCCTGAAAACGTACCTCAGAGCATGCAGCTGAGGTATTAAAACGAGCACCTCAGAAGGAGGGCATTGTGCTGGTAGAAAAATCATCAACATCGCGGTTGTGAGAAAAAGCTGAGATACTTTGGAATACTTTTTTGATCCCACAGGAAATTTCTTAACAACAATGTAGGAATCTGTGCACAGGGACGGTCATGATACAACACCCCTTGCTCAAGGTCCCCAAGAGTGGCAGCTGGGCATTACCAGGGCTTGAACCCACAACCTTCTGATCAGTAACCCAGAGTCCTACAACTCCTGTCAAAAGTGTGAAAATGAGTATAGTTTTTGAGGCAGAAGTATGTTCTCTTTGTGTTTATGCAACCTATGTAGGCAAAAAACACAGTGAATGAGTAGAAAAAAGGTTCTGTGGATTTTTTTGTCTCTAACAGAAGGCAGAAGAACTTGTGTGAGAACAGGAGAACAGGAGAGAAGATGTATGCAGACTGTCTCACCCCCACAGTCAAACATGGATGTGGAAGCTTAATGGTTGGGAGTTGTTTTGGGGCAGAGAATTATGGAGACTTATTCCAGTGGTGTGAAAGGAATCCTGAACCAACATGAATGCTGAGAGTGTGTACAGCTGTTCTACCTGTTGAATGTATTTTTCAATGCAAAATAAATTGAAACATCTGGGCATTTATAGATTTGTTCGGTCAAAGTCAATCTTCGTATTATTGCATTATTGTTGTTGAAAAACGCTTTCCAATAGTTACAACTGCGTCACAGTCCACACTGCGACGTAAAAAACACCATTATCAAATGGATCAACTTTGGAGAACGTTTTCAAAAAACAACATTTTCATTGATTAAAGTTTTCTTCTTTAAAGGAAACCATATTAGAGACATGGCCTCACATTGCGATCCACAGGATACACACACATTCCCATTCTCAGTGTCTCCCAGCGACTAATTGAATGTGTTGACAATGTGACCTGTTTCAAAGAACTACTGAGCTGTTCTGATTTACGAGTTGGACGTTCAAGTTCTGAGCTTGTTTCTGGTTTTCGATTTAGCGTTCGCTTCTTTGAAACTCTGTTTGTTCATCGCCTGATTTTTGACTGTTTGGATTTGGATATTTTTGTCTGGTTTTAAAAGCTAATTTCTCTCCACCTGTGTGTCGATTTACATAATATTCTGCTTAGAAACAAAAGAAGCATGTCTCTCAAATCTTTTAGCAGGCACTGTATGGTACATTATCATTATTTCATTAGAGGGTTACTGGCTTTGCTTAAGGGCTAAAGATGGGCAGCTTGGCGATACTTGGGGCTTGAACCACCGATCTTTCAATCAGTAACCCAGAGCCTTAACCACTGAGCAACTACTTTCCACTAAGGATAATAAGGAGGTATAGTAAGAGAAGCTACAAACAGCCATCCTTTCACCAAACCCTCCATCTTTCACGTCTTTCTCGTTCTCTCATACACACGCTTACAGTCACTGTGTTCGGGAAAAGAATGAAATCCGAGCCTGTGTGTGTGTGTGTGTGTGCTGTAAAGATGATTATTTCCGAGCCACATTGACTCATACTGTTACATAAAAACAAAACCCACTTTCGAAAGCTTTAGAAAGAGAGACGGCCACAAATGAGCACACTGAGCTAGTCTGTGCCTCCCACTTGGACCGGAGCCGAATCAATTTGAAGCTCCAAATTACATTTCGTACACTTATTAGGAAGGAAACGGAGGCCGGGGTGCTCACAGGAAGAAGAAGTGGCGGGGGAGGAGAGAAGGAGAGGGGGG
>MU574732.1:2260376-2279539 GCA_024362625.1 Silurus asotus | reverse complement strand
GGGGGATTGCAACGGCTGGAAAATGTACTCGATAACAAGCTGTATGAGGTGTGAGCTCCGGAGGAGAGTGTGATAAGAACCAGGACAACTCCAAGGACGAGATCGAGGTCAGCTATAAGAGAGGAACACCCGATCTCTCACATCGAGGGTTTATCACAGCACGGATATCGTGCCGATATCAAGCTCGTTAATCAGAAAAAAAGATCCGATGTCATGTGATGTAAATCCTAGTGTACGCTGCCTTTCTATTAAACAAAATACATTGAGATGTGTCTTTTAATAACAAAATACAGGCAAAAAATTAAAAGTTTGTGGACAACTTTTTATAAGATCATTAAGTCCCCAGTAAACTCGGTTTGTGATTATGTGAACAGTATGTGCTCCTTTGAGCTGTGATCCTGTGAACTGTACGTGATTACGTGAACGGTATATGCGATCGTGTGAATGATATACAATCATGTAAACTGCATGTGAATTTGCGAACCGTAAAGGTACGTGATCACAGGGACGTCATGGCTTCCTGTAGCTGCCCTCGTCAGATTTAAAACACTGATACTTGACTGCAAAACAGCACACTAAATCACAGGACTAATCCCACCCCTTACTGCACCACACACATACTGTTCGATTCACAAACACTGCTCGAAAGGTCCCACTAACTCTCAGGGTACATGGAAGACATGCTTTCAGACTCTTGTCTGTTCTGGCTACCTCTTTTTAACTAGTTTCTTTCCCAACAGAGTGTTTCGACTGGTGGTATTCTTCATCTGTGTCTTAAGGAACCAGCATCAGATATATTGTTTTGGATTAGGGGTGTGTACCAAATACAATACATGTAAATGTATACTGAGTGTAATCACATCCACTTTCATATTTCTATTGATCCTAAACTGTACGTGATCGAAATTTTGCTGTGAAATATTTAGTCTGTGATGCGAAACTAATTAAATGTATAGTGCTTACTGGCAGATATCGCTGCAATTATCGTCGTTGAGAATGTCGTCGTCTTCTCCTAACACGTCCACGGCTGAAAATATCAGCGCCACCAAGACGGCGAAGCAGCACACCAGAGCAAAGATCACGATGCATTTCTGCTGAGACTGAAAAACAACCAGAAAACACACACATTGATTTAGATTATTTTAGTGCACAGCCCAACTGAGACTGTAAATACATCAAGAAGGGCAATTTTAGCTCTGTTTCACATAAACATCACTTTATGGCCAAAGGTTTGTGGAAACCTGATGGTTAGATTGAGCTTTTTAATGATGCTTCACTAGATTTTGGAGTGTGTTGGTGGAGGTTTGTGCTTCTTCAGCCACAAGGGTGTTAGTACAGTCACATTGATGCAGGGTGAGGTAAGGAGGCCTGGGGTGGTGTTCAAATTCAACTCAAAGTTGTTCAAAGAGTTGAGGTCAGAGCAGGCCATTCAAAATCCTCCTATGTAAAGCATATCTTCATGCTACTATCATACTACCACATTAAATACATCCAATCCAACTTTAAATTAGTTTTGTTTCAGCTGCTTTTCATGCTAATACCATCGCTAGCACATTCTCTCACACACCGCTAACTAAATCACAACTGGTTTGTTTAGCCGCATTGCATTCTGGGACTCCATGTTTCCTGCTATTAGCTATGCTAGTTGTTGTTCAACAAGCCAGTGCAATCTTAGTGCTGGTGTTATGAAGGGCATCCAGCGTACAGAATCGGTCTAGGTTCGAGTTACCAACGACGTGGATAGGATTGGTAAGAAGGAAGTGAGAGCAGATATTAAAGGGATGAAAAGTGGAAAGTCGGTTGGACCAGATGACATACCGCTAGAAGCATGGAGATGTTTAGGAGAGATGCAGTGGAGTTTTTAACAAAATAGTTTAACAAGATTCTGGAAGGTGAGAGGATGCATGAGGAATGGAGAAGTAGTGTCCTGGTATCTTTATGATCTTTAAGAATAAGGGAGATGTGCATAATAAAGTTGATTAGTTACACCATGAAGTTACAGGAAAGAGTAGTGGAAGCCAGGCTGAGATATGAGGAAGAGCACCACGGACACAATATTTGCTTGAGGAAGTCAGAAGGAGTTGCATTGTGTGTTTGTGGATTTAGAGAAAGCGTAAGACAGGGTGCCAAGAGAGGAGTTGTGGTATCGCATGAGGAGAAGCATGTGGCAGGGAAGTATGTGAGGGTGGAACAACAGACTGGTTCAAGGTGAAGGTGGGGCTGCATCAAGGATTGGCTCTGAGCCCTTTCCTGTTTGCAGTGGTGATGGATAGGTTGACGAACAAGGTTAGAGAGGAGTCTCCATGGACTATGATGTTTGCAGATGAAATTGTTATTTGTGGTGAGAGAAGGGAGCAGGTGGAGAAGAGCCTGGAGAGGTGGAGGTACATTCTGGAAAGAAGGGGAATGAAAGGCAGTAGGAGTAAGACAGAGTACATGTGTGTGAATGAGAGGGAGGGCAATGGAGGGGTGCGGTTGCAGGGAGAAGAGGTGAAGAAGGTGGAGGAGTTCAGGTAACTGGGGTCAACAGTGCAAAGTAATGGAGAGTGTGTTAGAGAAGTAAAGAAAGAAAAGAGTGTGGGGTGGAGTGGGTGGAGAAGAGTGATTTTTGAAGTAAGTTTATAGGACTGTGGTGAGACCTGAGATGTTGTATGGTTTAGAGACAGTGGCATTGAGTTAAAGACAGGAAGTGGAGCTGGAGGTCACAGAACTGAAGATGTTCAGATTTTAATTGGGAGTGATGAGGATGGACAGGATTAGAAATGAGTTTATTAGAGGGACAGAGCATGTAGGACGTTTTGGGGACAAGGGGAGGGAGGTGTGATTGAGGTGGTTTGGACATGTGCAGAGGAGGGACATGGGGTATAAAGGAAGAAGAAAGCTGAGGATGGAGCCACCAGGGAGGAGGAAAATAGAAAGGTCAAGGAGGAGGATTATGGATGTGGTGAAGGAAGACATGCAGATAGTTAATTTGAAAGAGGCAGATGTAGAGGACAGAGTAGTATGGAGACAGATGATCCGCGGTGGCGATGCCTAATGGAAGCAGCCGAAAGAAGAAGAAAAGAAGGATTAGAAGTTTTTGTTCAGCTGGTCAAGTGCAACCACTCCCAGCATTCCCTGCAATTCTCTAAATCAGCCAGTTAGTGAAAATGAACGAATGGGCAAATAAATGTTCGTGGATATTCATCATACCAGAGCTGACAGGCTACAATTTAATAAGCAGAGATGCGATTGATTCCAAATGTGGATTTTCTACTCTAAAGATTTAATAAAGGAAGCATAATAAATCATTCACATCAGCGGCACAGTGCACTCCTCTGTGTTCATATTAACCATGGAAAAATCTTTCAAAAATTCATTTGCCAGGGTTTAGCAGTCATGCGTTTGCACAACGGACTCCAGAAAAAAATGCTTCTGATTTTTTATTTTTTCTGAGACTGAATCTGCGAGACCTAAAAACCATTTGTATAAAGACTTCTAGACCCCTCTGTATGTGCATTTTTATGAATAATGGCTATTTTACATATCTATTTATCTAGCTATCCATCCGTCCAGGTGTATGCCACAGAATTGCGTTTCCCATCAACCACTGCATCTTACTGTTTCATGTACCATGTCTGCGCCTGCTTCATATTTATGGTTCAGCTTCTCACCATTGTCTCAGGTTTGTTGTTTTCATTTGTCACTAATTCTTGCTCAGGTTCAGGTTTCATGTTATTTCATGAACTACATACCAGGTGACTACCTCGTAAATCTGATTAGAGAAGGTCGAGAGTTTGGAAAAGCTGGCATCGAAGCTAAATGGAGCTACTTTGGACGAGCTAAAATATAAAACATATTCTGGGTTAACACAATTTTTTAAATACATCATTTCATTGTTCTTTTATAGTTTGGTTGACTTGACTATTAATTTACAATGTTGTAAATAATAAAAATATCCGAAAATCGAATAATAAAATCCACATTATGCATACGATATTATACATAGAACTCTACACCAGTGTTTCCCAACTGGTGTGTCACAACCCAAAATTTGGCGGGACCATTCTGAGTGGGTCTTATGTGTGTAGCCAAAAAAAAAACAAAAAAAAAAACACTGCCTTCCTTTTCAAAAACAACTTCTTGTACTGATCTGCATAACGACAAAATCTGGCTCAAAAAGATTTTGCTGATGTGTTCAAGTATTTCAACACATTAAACGTGTCCATGCACGGAAGGGGGGCACGTTATCGCACTGTCGGCAAATCACGTTTTCAAAGCCAGTTTTTTCCGAAGCTTATAATGAAGCACAACAGCTGGATGCCGCGAGGGGAAAAAATCCACTGATGAAAACGAAACGTCTCAGCACATTGCAAGTACGGTTTAATGACTACTTCCCACAGAACCATTGAGGTGATCAAAGGATATGCGATCGCTTTGGAATCGACATGGAAAGCATCACATTGTCGAGCCGTTGATGAGATACGGCTGGTCATGTGATCAGACGTTAAAAAAGAAATTCAGCAAGGTAAGTCCTGGCACGTGATCTACATTTTCACAAAACATTATTCTCCAGATTATAACAATTTGATTGGAGAAAAAAGAGAAAAAAACTTCTTCCTTCTGACTGTTACTAGTAGTTCTGACTCTTTCCATAAACGTAAAAACAATCTATAATTGTATGCATACTTTTACATGTGGTACGTCTACTTTGTAAAAGTCACAATAGAAGAGATGCTGTGTTAGAAACCTGAAAATCAATTGCTGCTGTTATAGAAAACTAATCAACACCTTCTGACCAATCAGAATCGAGAATCACACAGTGTTATGGTACATTCACTTATAACTATAAGGAAATGGGGTACGGGAAATAGGTATACGGGAACGAGTGTTGCATTGCTTTGAGCTGGTGGACGACCCGGTGGATGTGTGTGTGTGTGTGTGTGTGTGTGTGTGTGTGTGTTACAGTATGTAAGGAGGTGTAAAATGCTGCAAAATGAACAGTTTATTGTTTACTCAGACCAATCGTGCCCAGGAGACAATCCTTCCCAAAGATGAGCTGCTGCCAGCCCTGATTACGGCACAGAGCCAGAATCAATACCTCACAACTTCCAAACACAGCCTTATCCTGTCAGACTGCAGAGCCCAGGGTGAAGCAGAGACCATCAAAGCGAGCAGTAATTACTAACATGAGGTAAGGTCTAAAATAAAATGTACATCACAATATACTTGATCAAACAAGACATTTGGTGTTTGATGACAGAAGTAGCTTCTTTGGCTGCTAGCGTTGCTAACAACCGAGGGAAACCCATAGCTACCAGTTTAGCATCGGTCCTGGTACTGAAACAAACAATAATCATAAATTAAGATTAATAACTGAGTCCCCATTTACTATTACAATAACTTCCACTCTTCTGGGAAGATGTTTCACCAGTCAGGTACTGATGTAGGTGAAGTGAGGAGGCCTGGGACGCATTTAGAATTCATATTCAACCAATAGGTTTGAGGTCTGAGGGATCTTCCACTTCAACCCATGGAAAGCAGGATGAAGGTTTGGGTCTCCTAGTTCAAGTGAAGGAAAAATTCATACTACCACTTCCAAAGATGTTCTATACAATTGTGTGTCTCCAACTTTGTGGTAAAGGTTTGGGAATGAACGCAAGAAAAACTAATAGATATCAAATAATGTTGAAGTTAGTGTTTGGGTTTTAAATCGTGCCTCTTCCCTGTGTATATGAAGTTTGTTTGTTCTCCCTGTGATTTAGGGGTTTCCTCTGGGTATATTCAGTTTACTCTTCCCAGCTTAAAGATGTACCACCTATGCTACTTTGAACCACACATTTGTTCAGAGCCTCTGAATAGTTGGGTAAGCTTGGGCGATTGTACCATGTCATGGTACCTTGGGTCCCCTGGCATACGCTCCAGCCTCCCCGTTACCCTGTGTAGGATAAGAAAAATAGATGTATAAATTGATATAGGTATAGCAATCTAGAATCAGGCAATATTCTAAAAGAAAATAATCTTTATTATTAAATGGGAGGGAGAGACTACTCTCATGTCCAAGATCAGGTCAGACTGTTGAGGGGTTGAGATCAAGTCAAGTGAAGGGGTCATCCAAAGGGGCAAAAACAACCAGAAACTATATTTTTAGAACATTTTTATGCCTTTAGGATTAAATTATTTCAGCTTAAATTACTTGTGAAGTGTTTTGAGAATTAATAAAAAAAAGTACACAGCATCATATAAATCCTTTGCAATTTGCATACCAATCCTCTAGGGGAGTCAAGGACGCAATTTTATCCGTATTGCGTCTGCTGTATTCGCATTTAGACAAAACCAAACCATTTTATTTGTAGATTTCTCATCAGCCTTTAACTGCATTTCTCCTAGATCTTTAGCAGTTACCCTGGCTTTAGAATTTTCTTTAGACAGTAGGTTGTTTACTACAATTACAGAATACCACAGGAGGTCTTTCCTACCAGTGTCATTCAATACCAGGTTCATTATCATATCATATGCAATATGTTCTAAGTTCCCTAGCACCTTTTTTGCATTTTTGAATACATTTGAATATATAGAATATTTAATTACTTTTTCAAGTATTCACCGATCAGGCATAATATTACGACCACCTGCTAATATTGTGTTCCCAGTTTTGCTGCCAAAACAGTCCTGACCCTTCGTTCATTGACAGCTAAAAGCTAAAGGAGCTCATTTGTTGGTTCAGACCACACAGGCCAGCATTCGCCCTGTCGCCGGTTCACCACTGTTCCCTCCTTGGAGCACTTTTGATAGATACTGACTACTGCAGACCAGGAACAGTCCACAAGAGCTGCAGTTTTAGAGATGCTCTGACCCAGACGTCTAGACGTCACCATTTGTCAAACTCCCTCAAATTCTTACACTCGCCCATTATTCCTGCTTCTAACATCAACTTTGAGGACAAAATGATGAAATGGGAATTACATTTTTTTCCCCTTGTATTATGAAAGCAGTCTTTGGCAAAATAATTTCCTTTGGGATTAATAAAGTTTCTTATCTTATTCTAATCTTATCCTCTTATCCCTTTGTTCTTTCAAGCCCTGTCTGATGAAATGGTGTTTACTTTGAATGGTGCTTTCTTGTGGAACCAACCAGCACAGGATGGTTCCACATAAACAGCCTAAAGACCCAGGAGGTTACTGTAAAAGTTACTGTTAAACTCAAGAACCTTGAACATGGATTTGCGCTGTAGTTAATATGAACAGTATAAACTGATATAAACTGCTACAATGGATAAGGGTTGCAATCGCCATGAACAGTTTTACACTTAAGTGTCCATCAGTGAACAGTCGATAACCTTAACAATGATGGAACAAATTTTTCAGCCAAATGAGATTGGCATCCTTTCTTTTTTGAGTCTCAAGGTTTCTTCCTCATACCATCGCAGGGAGTTTTTTCCTCAACATGGCCACCACTGGCTAATGTTCATTGTTAAAATTAATTGAATTCAACTACTTACTGGGCTAGAAAGAAACTATGTTTATTATTTGTTTTTACGATTTCTCAGAGACTGTCCAAGACCATCTAATTTGATACAGAAAACATGCATAATAACATCTATAAATGACGTCATTTTAAAAAACTAATTAAATGCCAGATTATGTGATTTTGCCCCCTTAATGATGTCATGCTCTTATGAGGACACTCTGATTTCTTTACAAACCCGCAATTGAATAAGATTACTGTGAGACCACTTGACTCTTTGGCGCTTTTAGAATGGATTTTGTCTCGGATCAATCTTGCCAAGGACCAGAAATTGGTGGGTTTTGTTTGATCCCTCAGCTCCGGTGTCTTCTGCATTCCCTGAATAAAACATCACTTTCCCTAAGGAACATGTACTGTTTTAATTTTGTCCTGTTCTTGCATCTGAAATGCTTTTACATTTATATAGATATCAGCGACTTACATTTAATTTTTCATACAACTGATTAGCTATAGGATTAAGGGCTTTGCTCAGGAGCCCAGGAGTGGCTTCTTGGTGTGACTGGGATTTGAACTTACAGTCTTTAGATCCAAAGTCCAATGCCTTAACCAGCAACCCACCACTTCCCCTGCTCTTGTTGTCTCTCAAAACAGATCCTTTAAACACTTCTGTCTTTGGGGTTTTGTAGAGGAATTTACTGACAGATTAGACTGCTTGCAGAATTTAGTTTGATGAAGATCCCCCCAGGATTGAATCATTCCACTGTTGGGGGCTCTCAGTTCAATAAAGAATTAGCTTAAGACTTTTACCAATCATCTTTCCTGTAATGTATTCATTTCAAGCATTCAAGTGGAAAATGCGGTCCTAAGACTGATCCCTGAGGAATACCTTGTGTTGAGATGAGAAACAAAAACGCAAAATTCACTCCAATCACTCTCAATTTTAAAGGGGACACTCTTGGACATAAAATGGACTAAAAGACGACGGCAAAGATGGCAACAGTTTCAATGAAGGCTTAAAGCCAAAAATACAGATGTATTTGTCTACCTATTTCAGTGCTCACTATAAGTGCTCACTTTATTTGTATTCATGTACCATAGCTGAAGTTATTTATATCATGCTTGGCAGTAAATAATTTTTTTATGTTTTTGGCACACAATTACAAAGGTCTTTATATTCTGAACAGACATAACATTGACATAACATTATAAAATATTATTGTCTCTTCATCATGGCACCTGTTAGTGGGTGGGATTTATAAGGCAGCAAGTGAATATTTTGTCCTCAAAGTTAATGTTAGAAGCAGTAAAAATGGGCGAGCATGAGGATTTGAGCGAGTTTTTCAAATTGTGAAGTCTAGACGACTGGGTCAGAACACCTCCAAAATTGCAGCTTTTGTGGGTTGTTCCCGGTCTGCAGTGGTCAGTATCTAACAAAAGTGCTCCAAGGAAGAAACAGTAGGGAACCGGCGACAGGGTCGTGGGCGGCCAAGGCTCATTGATGCATGAGCGAAGGCTGGTCCTTGTGGTCCGATCCAACAGACGAGCTCCTGTAGCTCAAATTGCTCAAGAAGTTCATGCGGTTAATGATTGACGGGTCAGGATTGTTTTGGCACCAAAAGGGGGACCAGCGTTCATAAAGTGTGTCTGATTGGTGTAAATGTCCTTAGAAGTGGTAGCATGGAATTGTTCCTTTCCACAATGAAAATATGGTTGGATTGAAAGATCTCCTGCTATAGACCTCCAAACCTATTGAAATTAATTGAAACACAAATCTCCACAAAATCTAGGGGAACATCTTCCCAGAAGAGTGGAGCTTATTATAAGAGCAAATGGGGAATGGGATGTCCAAAAAGTCTATATGTGTAACTTCAAGGCTGAATACAGTCTTTAATTTAATGAGAAAATAATAGTAATTTGCACATTTAATGCTTTTTTGGACTAATTTAATCTTATAGTCCCAGAGAACAAAAGAACAAACAGGCCACTGCATAATACAGTGCTGTCAGATACGATTTGTACAATGAAACTGCGAAATGTGACATCAAATGAACAATGATAATGTTCTTTAACTCCTCTTCAATTTAGAAAATTCTTGGCTCTAGGCAAGGCATGTGATTACGATTTAAATATTGTTCTACAGACGGAGAACGAAGTCATTACTCCAGGAGGAGAGAAGCCTGGGGAGGCTGTGTGATCACGCATCGCATTACAGTAAAGCAACATGACAGAAAACAGATGCTGTGTGTTGTGGGTGTTGCTTTGTACGGTTGCTCCAGACGGCTTATAAACCTGCACCCGAGCTCTGGTGCACCAGTTCCTCCAATTACCCGCTCAATGCAGGAGCAATGATCCCAAACCATATGGTTTATGTGAGCTCATCAATCACAGGGTCAAGACCCTGCACTTATTTCAAATTTTCCAAAAGCGGTCCTACATGCTGCTTTTGACCTCGCAACAACTCCCTGCAGATGTGGGCTCTGCTCAACAACTGCTTCATCGCCATACCGCCAGGGAATCACATGACGAAATGATATAATCAGGTGGAGAAAGAACAAAGCTCTTAAACTAATTATCTAAAAGAAACTCAATGTTAGCAGGAAGAACATCGAGCTGGAAGTGTAGGTGTCGTAGTGCTTCAGAGAAACAAAAGTGAAAGCCCCCGGCGTCTGTAATTACTGCCGATTTCAGCGTATTACTCGAAGCCTTTCTTGTATGGAGAATAGAAATCATACAGTAATGAGTGAGATGCTCATGAGGGCATCCGTAAAAAGCAACCCGAGCTAAAACATATATACCACACCTAAATGAGCACCAGGACTGGTGTTCTATTAGATGTGTCGCGAACCATTAACCAATAATCTAATTAAAAGGATGCACAACGTATAAATAAACACAAATATGCAACATAAAAACACAAACGTCCTCCTGCAAGCTACAAAAAGAAATAGCCCGCTATGTAGGTTACGTACGTTAGCAAAGCTAGCAAGAGTTCGTGTTTCCGCAATCCATACAATTTGTAAATTGTGTTCAATTATTCCAGTGAAAAATGCGTCCCTAAGACTGATCCCTGAGGAATACCTTGTGTTGAGATGACAGACAAAAATGCAAAATTCACTCTAATCACTCTCGATTTTACAGGGGACACTCTCGTTTTTCGACCAAACGGCGTTTTTAAATTTTTTGTCTTTTAGAGACAAAAATGTCCCAATTGGACTCCACAGAACTTTTATTTAAATCATGTATATGTCATTTACTGTTTAACTCATTTAACCTGTTTTGTTGCAGAAAAATAAAAGGAACATGCGTCTCAAAATCCACAATTCCATACTTTTTACAGAAATAAAATTTTTATCAATAAAATGTTTTAGACAAATAATCAAGATATTTCTGTCGTTGATCAGCTTCCTAACATGGCACCAAAATGTTCTTCTTTACTTTCAGCAGGTTCGCTTTGGTACATTTTGGCGATTATACTGAGATGAGCTGCAGCTGCTCTTCAAAACGATGGAAAATAATCTCCTCTGTATGTCGCCCTCTGTGAGTTTTTATATATATTTATATATTTGCTGATATTTTGAAGCTGCAGGGTTTTTTTTGCCGTTTGATGGATATAAATGATGCTGTCTGTGCGAGTGGATTGGTTTTCCACCGTCTGCTGGGAATAAGTGCTGTGTGATTAATATTATATATGTACATATTTTACTTGCTCATGCATATCACATTGGTCTGGAAACTTAAAATGGAAGAATACACACAAATCAGATGCTTTGAAGTCTGTGATTTATCCAGATCTTAAGATGTTTTAATGGATTTGCCCTGGGACAAAAAGAGCTTCTGGTGGAGTTTATCAATACAACATTCATAATTCATGAATTGTTCTAAAAGAAACAGTAAATCATTACAGACAGTGCTTTGTTTTCTATTTTGCAAGAGCTAACACGTTCTTTACTAAATCTGGGTTTGTCAGGGGCGGAGCTTATAATCAGTGGTCTTAGTGGTTAGGGTATTGGGCTAGTGTGCTCTAAGTCATATTCATTGAATTCCCAGAATTGTATGTTTGGCCTGGTAACACTCAATTGCTTGGGGGGAAGTCAATTTGGATAAACATGTCAGGCAAATGCAATTACTATTAATATTAATATATTGTGTGGATTCCTACCTCACGTTTGTGCATTCAGGTTTGTAAAATGTAAGGTATTATAGGTTTGTGTGGGTGTGGGAGTCTGGACTGATTCATATCTATATCTATATCTATCACCTAATTTTAAACAGGAAGTAATCTTACAAATTGTTCCAATCACATTAACTGGCATGCAGAACTCCATATCTGTAGTGGACCACCATTCTCAAGAGGACCACACTGTAGATTAGATCTCTGGAATGCTTCCATACAGTGGCCGAGAATTGCAAAACCAAATACCAAATCCAATCAACAAAATACCAAATCCGAACAAATGAAAAAATCAATAAACAAATGAAAAAAAATGAAAAAATCAATAAACAAATGAAAAAAAAAAAAAAAAAAAAAAAAAAAAAAAAAAAAAAAAAAAAAAAAAAGAACAAATCCGAAAACAAATAAAAAAAAAATCCAAAAACAAAATATCAAATCTGAAAACAAATGGTCAAAATCCAAAAACAAAATAACTAATTCCCAAAACAAATTAACAAATCCAAATACACAATGACGATTCAGACAAAATGGAAAAGGTAGGTATAGTTTATAAATAAAATACTGACTGCTCATTTGTCATCTGTCATTTACAGGAAGTAGAAAATTGTGTATCTTATAACTTTGTTTCTTGTTTCCTGTGGGCAGTTACTTTAAACCAATTTTGTTCCAATAGTGAACATTCTTATTTTTTTACACTTTTACACAAACATGCTAACTTTCAAACATGCCTGTATACTTCCTGTATATCTTAAACGACGGCTGTCTCGTCCAATGAGCGGTAAGTATTCTAATATTCTGGTTTGTCTGAATTGTCGTTGTGTTTTCAGATTTGTTCGTTTGTGTTGCACTTCTCAGCCTTCACACTCGAAAACTTCACTCACATATTACAAAAATACGATTAGCCAAAACTCAAGTAAAAAACAAATGCAGGCAAGCTGAATGCAGAGTTTTGTTGACCCATTAATACAGTTTAATCAAATAATGAATATTTTATAGGCGCACTTCAAGTTGACGACTGAATTCTTCTTCCTTTCTTTTGGCCCTCGACCCTCAAATTGAACTCCAATATCAGGGATTGTTTATTCGGTAACAGAACATTGCCATCTCATGTAAAGCATTCCTGGGATCCAGCTAAATAGTTTGACTTGAGATTTTTCCGATCTTACGATGGCGGTAGCGTTATGTAAAAATTGTAAAAGTTTCGCGCAGGAGGCAAAGGTAGCGGTGTATTTGCGGTAAGATATATTTCGGGAAGCTGTAAAATTTTAACAAATGAGGTTAGGATCCAACAAGTCCAAATGTTCAGATAGAGTCACAGGCAAAACATGTGGAGGTCAAACCCGCCTAGCATGAAGATCAGACAAGAAGCAAGGCGAGGCACAAGTACAAAAAGAAGTACAGAGTCGGCCATTAGCAAGACTTCATAATGTGTGTGTGACTTGTTGTCAAGGAAATCCTGCATGAAACTGGGAAAATCTGCCCTAACGTCAAGTAGGGTTTTATTGTCATTTCAACTACAAATGGTGCAGTACACAGTGAAACGAAGTTCCCCCAGGACGATGGTGCTACAACAAACAACATCAATTAATCATCATTTGACATGATGTACGTTTGACATACCGCCATGCTTCAAAAGATGGTAGAACGTCACTCGAAGACGATGAGAGATCAGGAAGACCTTTAACAGGCTCAACCACCGAAAATGTTAAAAATCTACCATCTGCACCCACCCTACTCTCTAGATTTGGCTCCCATTTGGTTCCCAAAGATGAAGCTCCAGCACAAAAGTCGCCTCCTGACACCCTTGTGGAGATCGGCAAGAATCTCAGAAGGTGCTTGACACGCTTCAGCGTTGTACTGTCGTACAAGGGGACTATTTTGAAGGTGATGTGTAAATGTAGATAATAAAGTACTTTGTTGTAAACAGAGCAAGTCTCGAAGGTTTTTTGATTCCACCTTGTGTACTCCTCCACTTAATAATACTGTACTTGACTTGATATGTGTATTAAAGGAGATAATGGTCCAATTAAGGGTACCAACAAACTAAGGTAAGAGTTTTTAGTGTATTAACACACAAAATCTGTATATTTGTTCTGTTTATTTTCTATTCAATTAAGACGTTTATTAAAGAAATGAATCTTCAGTCTGGGTTCGGTGTGTTTCCTCTGTCTCAGAAGAAACGCCAGCTATGAGGATTCATCTTCGAACAATGGAGCGATTGGCAGTCTTTGTTGTCATTTAAAAAAAGCCAGAGAACAAATGCTTTATTAGACTTTATAAAGACTTCTTTTCTACCAGTGGTTTTTGATTCGCTATCGTCAAAAGAGCAAGGAATCAGTTGTGCTGTAGCGTAACGACTAGCAATTCAACACACCGTTTGGTTTTCGATGTAAAAGCCCAGAGAGTGAATTCATGCTCGGTCAAAAACAGCTCGAGTTTTCTTAAATCAAGGCTTTATTAGCTCTGATATGTGGTATGGATTCTTTTTTACATAAAATAACCTCTAAAAAAAAGATGTCAGCAATGTGGAAATGTTTTAAGCAGGCGTGCTGTTTTGTTTCCAGGAAAGAAGACGAGCTGCTAATAAAGACAGAGGAGGGTCGGTTCACCACTAGGCAAATTTCAAAATAGAACAAAATACACTTGCAGTATGATCTCTATAATCTCTGGTTTGTTTGTTTTATTCCTGCGACGCATCGGGAACATTGTCACCGGTTTAACCTTCACTCCGATCCGGCTCGCCGTCATCTCCTAAAAGCACCGAACAGTAACATTATTCAATTTCCAAAACCCCAACCCCCCCCCTCTTCATGTGCCAGAGCTAAACGATGTCCTGAGCGTCCACTGACGCGATTTATCATTCATCCATAATCGGGGACGTCATGTTATTACACATGGAGAGGGTTGGAAGGTTGAGGAAGAGAGACAAATCGATAAACATGTTACACGTGAAACCCGATCGGCCGTGACGGTGAGATCAGAGATGACTAATGCGCTAAAGTGCTGATGGGAGACGCCGAACGCTCGACTCTTTTAGCACAGGTGCTCCGTAAGACATGTTCCGAGAAGAAACCCGAGCTGGGATGAAGGAGGAAGAACGTGCACAATTGAAGATTACAGGTTTTTCGCTCAATTGATTTAACTTTATTTCACGAAACACCTTCTGCTGTGCGAAGTGAAGATTAATCGATGATCCGATTAGTATTTACACAAAGGTCACATACCGACATCACATTGTATCAGCTTTATCAAAACGAGGTTGCTACACCAACGTTTGTCCAATACCATCACACTCCTAGAGTGTTTTATTTCTCTTACACTACAGATGCCTATGATCATCAAGCCCTCAGGCAGCACTACACCAAAAACAGGCATGATTCTGTAGTGGTAATAACTTCAGGAGCTCAGAAACACCTCATACAATGAAGAAGCCACATGTGAACATGATCCAAAAACATGCCATTCTGGACTGAAGCTTATTTCCAATAGACTGAGGTTCTGTGGTCAGACAAATCTAAATTATTTTTGGAAACCATGGACACCACATCCTCTGTATTAAAGAGGAAAAAAATACAACAAAAAAGACCCAGGACTGTTAAGCAGCTAGAATCAGACACAAATTGGACAAAATTCCACCCCTTAATTCATATTAAGGGTGATGTTTTATAAACTCCCAGGCAGACAAAGACAAAACAATAATCCACAATGTGTCTGAGACAGAAACTGTTCGACACTAAAGTATCAAACAACGTATAGAATGGGACGTGTTCGCTAAGTTTTTACGCCACTTGACTTTTTAGTGGAAGGTCAGGAGTTTAAACCGCTGTTCAAAAGTAAACGCATCAGAGGTTGTCAAAAATCCCAGGATTTGTTTTCCTGAGCGAAGGTCTATTAAATACTCTGTGTGTGCGTTAGTGTGTGTAATTGGGCAAACTTGTGCCTAATCAGGAAGAGTCAGAGCGGGGAAAGTGTGTGTGTTCTGGGAATTGGACTTCAAGGCGACCATGCTTGAAAGCTGTGGTATCTAATGGGAGTTCAAGTCCAGCAGTGACTTGACATCCTTAAAGAAAACTTTGGAGAACATGGTATTTCATTACATACATGCAGGATAAATGGTGAAAGGAATCCTGAACCAACATGGCTACCATTTCACCATACAACTATACAATGACCTGAAGCAAATGTCCAACCTTTGGCTCTCTTGTTTTTAGTGCTGTTTTGGCTCAAATCTAAGCAACTAAATTTTTCTTTCTGAGAACCCATGAACTCCCAGATCTAAGAGCTAGATAATTTGGTAGATGCTAAACTACGCAATAACAATAAAGATCTGTCTGTCTGTCTGTCTGTCTGTCTGTCTGTCTGTCTGTCTGTCTGTTCATTCATTCTCTGGTTTATAAATTATTCAATTTTAAACCCCAACCCCCTCCATGTGCCAGAGCTAGCAAGCATGAAAGCATTTCTGGATTCACAAGCATATGTAGCTAATAATAGAGCTATTTATGTAGCTTAAAAAAAGAAGCTATACAGTATATGCTAGCTAGCAAACCTAGCTATTGGTTTCAATTATAGGTGGCAATACAATAGTGCAATATTCTGCTAGTGGATACTGTTAGCGTTGTAGTTCTACATAAGCTTGTAAAAGACCATGGCTAGCTACAAAAAAAATTTATTTGTAGTTTGTATACTCGCTCTGTTTACAAGAAAGTACTTTATATATCTATGTTTGCACGCCATCACCTTCGAAATAGTCCCCTTGCACAGCAATACGGCACTCCCATCGTTCCTGCCACTTCTGGAATGTGTCAAGGACCTTCTGTTATTTGTGCTGGATCTCTGCAAAACAGCGACCTTTGAGCTGGATATTTATCTTCAAGAGGTGGGCGCAGTCCTGATCGAGGCGGCAGGAGCCAAATCTAAAGAGTAGGGTGGGTGCAGAAGTAAGATCACATTGATCGTTTCAACTTTTTCCGTGGTTGAGCTCGCTGAAGATCTTTTGATCTCTCCTTGTCTTCCAGTGATTTTCAGTGGTCAGAATAGTACCAGTTAGCACTAGAAAAATGAAAGCAGTATTTATTGCTTAGCTAGCATTAATGTTCCATGTGATTTTTATTTAATAGGGTTCTTGATTCATTAGCACTTTGTTGGCAAAACCTTCAGCGTGAAAATGTCAAATATTCACCCCCCCTGCAACCCTCCCACCCCGTCTGTGCTTGTGTTATTTTTCTTATTAATGTACAAACCCTGGAGGTCACACTTCTCTCGACGCTAGCTCTCGCGCTGATGAAAAACACCCTGTGATTACATTCCTTTTCTAAGGAAAACGATTCCTTTTCCCACAGCACATTTTTTCCAGAATTACTTTCACATGGACATTTTTCATCATTCTAATCTCGAATCCGGACCTGGGAGACAACTGGGAACAAATGAGACAAATTCATTTCAGATTGATTTGGGCGATTCCAGACAGAAAGTTGGAACACTCCTAAATCCTTTAGAGAGCCAGGATTTGATTTTGTACGCTAATGTAATTCCTTTTGCAACAGGAAGACATTTACACATCGTATATTAGTGGGGTGAGAGACTGCCAAAACATGACAGTAGCTTAGCAAAGTATAAATATGCTGACTGAGTGCGAGTTGCGAAGGATTTCTCACACATTCTCAATCTGTTCAGTTTAAATCGCATGATATCCTGGATGTCACGTGTTTTCAGAATTACGTGGTATGTGTTTGAGCCGAGAACGAGGGTCTGATGGTCACCAGTAGTGATGGGAATATCGGATCATTTCGTTCCTTTGATATAGAAATAAAATAAAATGGACATTTTCAATATGGGAGTCACTTGACAAAAGAACAAATGACTCAGGCTAGAAGATTCAAGAGGTAAACTAGGTAAAATTCTGTTTCCTGAAAATAACCTACAGAGATTTCAGGACGCTTTGCTGATGCGCATCCAGTAGAAAATGAGTTTAATTTTTTAAACTACTTAAGAATTTTTTGAGACGACTTGAGTCGAATGAAAGAATCGTTCTTAATGTACGGATCGTTCATCAATGAGCCATCACCAGTGTTAATTAGAAAATAAACGAATCACTCTTTGAGACGACTTGAGTCAAATGAAAGAATCGTTCCTCAATGTACGGATCGTTCATCGATGAGCCATCACCTGTGTTAATTAGAAAATAAACGAATCACTCTTTGAGACGACTTGAGTCGAATGAAAGAATCGTTCTTAATGAACGGATCATTTATCAATGAGCCATCACCAGTGTTAATTAGAAAATAAACGAATCACTCTTTGAGACGACTCGTTCTTCTGAGTCAAATGAAAGAATTGTTCTTAATGAACGGATCGTTCATCGATGAGCCATTACTAGTGTAATTTTAAAAATAAACGAATCACTCTTTGAGACGACTCGCACTCTTATGAGTCAAATAAAAGACTCGTTCAAAATAAACAATCTGAATCTGAGTGTATAAGCATTTTTGCTAAATTCACATGAAGTCACGCAGTTTGAAGGAACGACATTCCACGAATGAAACTGCTCCAGGTCGAAAATGAAGCCAACGCACCGAAGAACCGTCTCTAATGCGATTGAGTCATTACTGTAGAGCATGACGTGCAGGGGGCGGGGCTTATACACAAAGTACAAAGTAGCTATATCAGCAGAACGAGTTTGATTTTGCAAGTGGCATGAAGAATCGTAAAGGGATTTCTCACTCATTCTCAATCTGTACACAACGATATTTTCAACTTCACGTGTTTTTTAGAATTCTCCGAATTACATCATAAAGCGAGCGCACCAAAGAACCATGTTTAACAACTGAGTTACTACTGTGGAGGATGAAACGCTGAGGGCGGGGCTTATACAATTTGATTACGCCGTTTTCATCTAAAAATGTTCCGTGTCACTTTGTTTTCAATCGTTTCCCAAAGGTTGCTCATCTACACTTAAACGAGGAACCAGGAATTTAATATAAATGCTAACGTACTTCTTTTTCCAATGGAAAGCCCGAGTGCTGACATTTACACACCACACAATAGCAGACTGAGACACGCCGAAAGCTCCGAACTAAAAAAAAAAACACAGATTGGACCGATGTGAAGGCTTTGTTTAACTTGTAACCGTGTCCTGCAGAAAGTGAAGCCTCAGTCTCAGAAGAAGCACGTTATTGATTACAGGCTGGCCTCGCATCGATCCTCAAGACAATCAGAGTTCCATTAGAGCGACAGAAGATCCAGGCGGCCAGAAAAGCCACTCGGTCCTCTGGGAGTTAAAACACGTCTCCTCTCCCAGACCCCAGAACCTCAGATCCTGAGGGATTACTCGCAGAAACCTTTCAGGAGCACGATGTGCGACGGAGTTTCTATACTCTGAGAATAGAAACGCCATGGAGAAGCTTACGGAGGCTGACAGGAAGTGTGGAAATATCGGAGGTCTGGGTTGATTATACATTTTTGAATTTAGTTTTTATTTAATTATTTTGATTAAATATTTTTTTATAGATTTATTTATTTATTTATTTATTCATTATTTTCATTTTTT
>MU574732.1:2253627-2260360 GCA_024362625.1 Silurus asotus | reverse complement strand
TATATATATATATATATAGGAAAGAAATCATCCCCAGCCTCACTTCTCACTAGGTTCTACAAGAAAAAATCTGGTTTTGTCCACATTATTTAGAACAGTCCGATGTCCATACCACAAATGAAACCTTGTTCTGCTGAGGTATTTTAATAAGCACAGCAGAAATGGTATTCGCAGTGGAATTATATCTCAACACTAAGTGGCCCAAGGTCTTCCAGTCTGCAGGACACCACATGTTACAGGTCAGTGTGTCTGCAGGCTCGGGTAAATCTATCTGACTCAAGCTGGGGCGAATAAGACAGTGAGGGAACGGTGGAGCGTCACCTCAAGGACGTGTTCATCACTGCTTTGGCAGTGGTTTAGAGAGAACGAATGTGCGAACAGGGCATTAAGGTGATTTTCATGCGTCATATATAGGGACGCGCTAGACGTATCTGTAGACGTTGTTGTGAAGTGGGGTGTTCTAACACTAGACAGCAGAAATGATAAAAGATAGAATGAGATACAAAAGAAATCAATAAAATCTGCCTTGAACTCCTCGGTTCCTCGAGCTCAGATACATCATTCCAGTCCTTATTGAGATATTCATGATAAACACACCTAATAAAAATATATCATACCTTCATGTGGTCTTTGTATCATATCTAACAGGAAGATGGAAAGCAGCAAAATTGCGTCCACTCTCAGGGATGACATACGTGTCAATCACAGCGGCATTAGCCAATCGCTGGCTCGTGTATGCAGAAGAGGGGAGGTTAAAATAATTTTCTTCTATTTTTGGGATTTTAGTCTTCTGATCTGGAAGGTTGCGAGTTCAAATGACAACACTATCAAGCTGCCACTAGGGGTCCTCAACCCTGAACTGCTCTCTTGAATAAATGAGACAAATGTAAGTAACTCCTGATGGGGGGCATTCGCCAAAATCCCACGTATGAAGCATCAATCGTGTTACTGACATTTACTGCATTCGGCAGACTCAGTTATCTAAAACGAGTTATCTCACTTATACAACTGAGGCTACGTCTACACTAATCTGGACACACGGTTTTTTGTCAGTGATCTCACGGGACACGATGCAAGGCTAGATTATTCCATCAGGGATCTCACGGGTGACTGGGTGAGTGAGGACCCCAATGCAGTTTGCGACAGGGTCAAGGAGAAAACAGGCTTTAATAAAAAAAACAAACTGAGCAATGGGACAAGGCAAAAACACAGTCCAGGGTCCAAACAAAGGCAGCAGAGCAAAACAGGGGTCAGGAAGAGCATCAGGAAGAGGAGCAGGAGCAGGAACCAGAGCAGGCAGGGTGAGCGTCGCATGCCCGGGAGATCCTGAAAGTTCTCGTCTAAAAACGCTCCACGTCCACACTTTCATTTTCAGTCGTTTCCCTGAATTTGCTCCTCAACACAGACTTCGACCTGTTTAGTTTCTGCCTGGAGTTTATTTACCCACCGGCTCTTCGAACCGCCGCAGCGACGATTAAGGCCATGTCCACACTAATAAATCGTATTTTTCTCGTATGTCAAATGAAAATGTAGCCTTTCGAAAAAACGCTCTTTGAAGCGGAAACATTTGAAAACCCCATATTTCAGCCTACAGTGTGGACTGTGAAGATGGGGGCTTTTAAAAACGATGACACGTTTTTTAGTCGTTGTGCGAAGATGTGTTTTTAGAAGAAAACAGCGTGTCAAAATATGTCCCGATTCGAGTAGACGTAGCCTAAAAATGTGTCTCCGAAAACCTCTGTTTTCATTGTCCACAGTGTGACAGCGGGAAAAAAACGCAGACTCGTCCGCAAACTCGACTCGACACAATACAGATTCCTGGAGCTCTAAGGACCCGTAACTAACGCGTCCAAACACATTCGTTTGTTGATTAACGAGAGTCTATATTCGTTGCCTTCGATCTGGTCATCACCCTGTTTGTTGTGGGCCGCGTGCGATATGTTTTGTGCCGGACGAGAATCGAGACGACGGCTCCCTCAGCACAATCCCAGCTGCAGCATCATCAGCTCCGCCACTCAGCATGTCTGACGAGCAGCCGACCCAACATGCACCGGGGGAGGGGACCGCTGACTCTGCTGAAAGTTGAGTCGACGTCGGCACGGGATCAGCTGCAGAAGACAACGTGTCACTGCAGGTACTTTTCGGGGTTTACACGTGACTTGTCAAGGCTTCATCTGAGACAAGGCTTCACAATCCAGATGATCAAATGAAATCTGGTAGGTTTGAAGGTCGCCCTGAGAGCAGCCTAGAGGCTTTAGGGTTGAGGTCAGAGCTCAAAAGCACTTCACCTACGAGATCCAAACCTGCTCCAAACTCAGCTCCATGAAGATCTGCTTTCCATGGGATGGAGTGAAAGATCTCCTGCTATAGAGCGCCAAACCCATTAAACACCTCTGGGAATAATTGAAAATCCCATGAGCCCCCATTTGCTTTCATCACAAGCTTCATTCTTCTCGGACGAGGCTCCACTAGATCTTGTGGAGATTTGTGGAGATTCATTCAGCCACAAGGATGTTAGGTCCTAATGTAGGTGAGGTGATTCATTTCCGAAGGTGTTCATTAGGTTTGGAGATCTATAGCACTTGAACTCGGAGATCCTAACCTGTTTACAAATCCAGCATCATGAAGATATGCTTTCCATGGGTTTATTTTGGTGGAAGATCTCTGGCTATAGAGCTTCAACCTGATTGAACACCTTTGGGATGAATGTGAATGCTGGCAGCACTCCAGGATTCCTCACCTCACCTGCATCAGAACACTGATCTCCACAAAATCTAATGGAACATCTTCCCAGAAGAGTGAAGCTGTTATAAAAGTAAAAAATAAAAGGGGGACTCATTGTGGAATACCAATCATTTGGTCAGATGTCCTCAAGCTTTTTGTCTGGAGATGTTCAAATACCAGTGATGGAAGGAGTCTCCAGTGTCAGTATTTGAATTTTCTTCAGAAAAGAAAGCTTGGTAATACTGCAGGGTTGATATGATGGAGGCCACTTCATCAGAGTATCATTAAAGAGTGAACATCTCTATTTCCTACAAGTGTCCTGGTCTGTGAAATCATTCTGTGACCCATTTCATGGTCTGTAACCTCGTTTTGTCCATTTGGATATGAAAATTGGTGTCTGAAACGTCATTAACTCGTTGATTCTGCCGTCTACGTTGGACCAAAGCTATTTTTCCTCGTCAGCACGCGAGCTAATCAAGCTAACTCGGCTGAAAAACGGTTCAGCCAACCGATTCCCTGTACTCGTCTTCCTGAGGGATGTCCTGTGCTTCCTGTACGTCCATGTTCATAAATAAACCAGCAGCGAGTTAAAACCAGAGAGAGAGAGAAAACAAATGAGAGAGAAAGAGAGAAAAAAAGTGGCTCTACCCAGGAGACCTTGCAGTCAGTGACATTGAAGATCTGTCCATTTTTCCTCTCCCACTCCCGGCCCCCCGGCTGTCAGTTTGAGCGCCTCAGCGCTGTCCTTCTACCCCATGTGAATTTCCGATTCTGCAGACTCATGATTCTCTCCATGAGACACGAGTGGCACTTCACAGCCGCCAGATTCACAACAATGTCGGACTTTGCACTTTTCGAGAAACGAGGATTAAAACACCGTGTATGAAATCGCTCTTCAATCAGATGTTTGGTGGAACATGAGATTAACCATTTTTTGTTCAAATGGGATCTTCAGCTTGTCGATTTGTAAAGCGGATTGAAATGAATCACGATTATCATATGAAAAGCCCTTATAGCTAGCTACATCTCGTTAGCGCTTAGCGTTAGCTTGCTAGTAAATACGATAGCTAGCATTACAAGAAGCGATAGAAATGAGTGAATAAAATTAATGCTATTAAATAAGAAGACAATAAGATATAATTTAAAAAATATATATATGTATGTAAATATTTTGTAGAGATTTGAATGAATTTTGTGATTAAATGAAATCAATAATGTACAGTAACTCTGTGCTTTGATTGGGTTATAATATCAGTGTGCAGATGTTCATGTTTTATTTATTTAATATAAAAACTCTTCAAAAAAAAATACATTTGCAATTTGTTTATTTTGATATTCAAACAATTTTTTAATCCCGACACAAAAACATCTATAAGGAATTCATTTAAAATGAATTTTTTCTAATTTAAAAAATAATAATTTTATTTTATTTAAAATAAATGTTACATATTTTTACACATTTAACAAGTTTCAGGCACTTTTTAGGTCAGCATTTTTATCAATAATAAACTCATTTTAAAGTTCAATTTAAACTGCTAATTAATACTTTAAATAAATAAATTCAGCATTTTTATATTCTCTCTTGTACTGTTAGTAAATTCCACAGTTAAATTAATGTTAAATAAATAAAATGTAACTTTCATATACTACAAAAAAAATTTAAAAAATTCAAAATGGCAATTTTTATACATAAGAAAATGTAAAAAAAAAAATATTTTAAATTGTATTTTAAAATACAAATAAAAAATTATTTTAGCCATGTATTTTTCTTGTTAGCCTTTTTTTATTATACTTTATATGAATAAGAATGAATACATTTTATTCAATATTATTAAGAATAATTTGATCATATTTTATTTACAGAATGCATTCACATCTTATTGTTTTTGTGTTTTACAACCAAAATATAACGTTATTACAGTATGTGATTTTTTTTTTCAATTTTTAGCATAAAATTTACTTTTGCAAAAACCTGATCGATTTCATTAATTGCAAAAAGTTATTTGTAAATACACTGAATTATTAACAAATATTAACAAATATATATAAATATAAAAATACATTAAAATATTATTATTATTATTATTATTATTTATTTTTTTTTAATAAATGGTGAATTATATATTTTTTGGAACATGTCCAATCAGATGTTTAGGTTTTCCAAATTGATTTGCTAAATAAAATTATTACATAATTTGGGTTATTATAATATTATTTTATCCTTCTATTATTACATCATAATAATATTATAATCATATCATTACAATATAACATTCCTATAACCATATTTTTACATTATAGCATTATTATAATCATATTATTACATTATAACATTATTATCATGATATAAATATGATTATTATTAGAATGATCTGAGCTTAGATTGAAACTCTTTGTTCATCCAGAGATGCTGCTAAGTTTCATCCAAAGACAAGGAGAGATCCTGAAAGACTAGTGAATACTGTACTAGAGTGAATGATGTTTGAATGTGTGTGTGTGTGTGTGTGTGTGTGTGTGTGTGTGTGTGAGTGAGTGTGTAATAACAAACACACCATCACATGATCATCCGTACATTCCACAAATGAACCACTGATGAGACGACATGAAGATATGAAGAACTGCACTGGTCATATAATCCAGCAGGAAAAGCACGAGCGAGCGTCTGCGTGACACACACACACACACACACACACACACACACACACACACACACACACACACACACACACTACATGCAGTCATAACGCTTACCTTCATGATGTAACGCTGTTGTCAGGCTCTGCTCCCTATTCACACACTTTCTGCTGTCTGCTTGTCTGCTGCTCACTGCCCAGGAAGACGTGCAAACAAAAAAGAGTGTACAGTTTTCACCGGAGAGCTGCTACACCCTGGCATGATTTCCCTCTCTCTCTCTCTCTCTCTCCTTCTCTCTCTCTCTCTCTCCTCCTCTCCCTCTCTAAGAGAATAAACCCCAGAGGGACTGAGACTCTACAGTTTCTTCGCAAAAGACACACCCACAATTGTGGGCAGTCCAATGTGGCAACATAAAACATTCATGTTCCTGAGTGAAGCCCCTCCTTCAGACACACACACACACACACACACACACACACACACACACACACACACACAGAAATCCAGATGTCGACGATCCCTAATGAACAAATGAAGCAAATGTTCACATGGTCCATAAACCCTCGCTGACCATTCATGTAGATTGTAGGTTTCAGTTTATTAGCCGCGTCACTAGGGGTCTTAATAGCTACACATTATGCTAACTAGTTATTTAATTGTGAGAAATGATTGTTTAGTTTAGTGTCCTCCTACGTATTACGCACTAGGCTTTGTGCAAGCGTGAGCGCGAGCTTTAGCAGTGCCTGTTAGTTAGTGCCTGTGCAAGCTACGACCAAGGTATTGCATCTCTGTAAATCAGCCACCGGTACGATATGACACAATTCACCCCCGTTACGATGCACTGTGTTCCGATTTTCATTTCAATGCAATTCGGTTCAGTGGGAAAAAAACGTGACCCCTTTTACAAACACGCCTTTGTAGAGCAAAAAGAAAAGAAAATTTAATAAAACTAGAAATTATTTTCCTGTTCTGTCTCCAGGAAGTTGCAGCTCTACCTCTGCCATGTTAATCTGTATTCTCTGTAGTGTTGTTGTGAGAGAACTTGCTTGAGAGAATGAGTGGAAGGAATTTTAAGTTTTTGTCTCTAACAAAAGATCTAGATGATCTAGACTGCTCTGGGATGAACTGGATCGTAAGGAAAATCTCTACTGAAGAAAATCTTTGGCGAGCGTTTCAAGAGGAACTTCAACGTTTTTTAGCTGCATTGGGAAGCTGACTGCACCCCAGGCCTCCTCACCTCACCTGCATCAGTACCTTACTTTATAAATGGCACACATAAAACTTGTTATTTAGAGATATTTGATTTGTTTTTATTTATTTGCGCATATATAATTAGATGAAATCTCAATTGTGGGAATTGATGATAGTTCCAGCA
>MU574732.1:2243627-2248627 GCA_024362625.1 Silurus asotus | reverse complement strand
ATCCTGAAAATGCTTCAATTTGGGCTGAAACGATTCCTTGAGTAATTCGAATATAAAAAAACACCAAAGGTTTCCACACGGACCATTATTACTGACGCACCACCCACTAAACACTGCAGCTCTCTGGACAGGTCACACTGAAAAATCTGCAGAATGAAAAACAGGGAGGGAGAAACAGGGAGAAACGGAGCCTCTGATCCCTGGAGAGAACTCTGTCTAACATCCAGCTCTGGAGGAGATGGAACAAGACAGATGGAGCAGAGGAGCCTCGTTCATACACCAACAGCATAATCAAACGTTGTGCTGAAATCATAGTCTTCAACCTCAAAACTTCATTAACCTTATCGACCTCATCCTCAAAATCCACCCGATTCTCTTCTTTATCCTCATTCTCTGAATCTGTACCGCAAATTACTATCATCTTCATCGTGGTCCCAATCCTCTTGAGCTTCATCCTTCAAAGGTTTCTCATTAACTTCCTAAACCACAAGTTCCTCATTTTCCTCAATGTCCTTATCCTGCTCATCCTCATCATTCACCTCCTCTTACCTTCATCATCCATCTCTTCTGTCTCTTGCTTTAGAATGAACAGAATGCCCTTCAAAAGCACAATGCCTCCAGGACAGATTTGGAGAAGCTACACTGAAGCTACTGGTGGCCCAAAACCTTTCTAAGATATTGGATTTCCTCGAGAACCCCAACATTAGCTGACGAACCGAGCTATAAGAAATGCTGCAGGCCACCTTTGAGAACTGTTTAGAGCAGAGATTAGCAGAGATGAGATTAGCAAAGTTCTGGCTTATACATGGGAACAAAGGCTACATCAAGCGGATGTCCCCTAAAAAGCTCTTCTGACTGTCAGCTTCTGAATTCAGAGCTGCTACTTTCAAAGACTTATGGAAAATCAAAAGCCTAGATGGAAGCTCTAATACTAAAGGCACTGAGGGATTTCAGCAAAAGCTTCAACAGCCCCAATGGGCTCTGGTTTCCTTATCATAAGCTTGGGGGTTCAAGCCACAGCGCTGCCACTGTTGGGCCCTTCTGCAAGGCCCTTAACCCTATCTCCTCTTGGGGTGCCATACCATGGCTGACCCTGTGCTCTGGTCCCAGCTTGCTGACAAACTGGGATATATGAAAACTGGGAGGTGGTACCTCAGTGGTTGGGTTGCTGTTTTGCGGGTTCAAACCCCGGTATCACCAAGCTGCCGCCCTCAAGCAAGGCCTTTGACAGGTAATATTTCTATATGTGGATTGCTATTAACTAATATGTTTTACTGCTCCAGTGACGGTAGCTGAAGCAGAGTGGAGCTTTTCAGAACTGAAGCTAATCAACAGGGGAGACGTCCGGTCATGGCGTGATTTACTGAGGACCGCATTCAAGCTAAAACCGCCATCGCCATCAACCAAATTCTCTCAGCCTCCTATTTGCACTCGTACAGGAGGATCCATTACATGTTACATTTGCCAGATGACCTTTTCTGGTAATCAGTTATACAAATCAAAAATTTAAAAATTATAAGGGCCTTGTTCAAGGTCCCAGCATAGACCACATTTTGTGGTGCTGGGATTTGAACCCATCACCTTTCAATCAGCACATATTATCCACTGAGCTACCCCAACCCTCCTGAAGGCCAAGAGTCAGTGCTTGCCCCCCCAAGAGTCAGTGCTTGGCCCCCTATTTTTTAAGAGTCAGCGCTTCCCCCCTGCACCAGCGATGTAATATCTCCAGCATGCTTTATTTGTTTTGCTGAGGGCATCAGACTGACCTTTAACACCATCCGATTGCCAGGATTATTTATATCCAACTGGTTTGGCAAGCGTCTCATCATGGGGTGTAGATGATCATCAAACACTGGATCTTGGCAAGAGTTTGAGCATATTCCTGGACAGACCCACGCCTTTATCGTGTTGTCGGCGTTCTGAGTTACTTTATCACTCTGTGCAGACTTTACTCTTTCTCTCATTTCTTTTCCTGCTGCTGAAACCATCAATCTGTTCGCCTTCCAAATCCCACCCCTAACTCGCTCCCCAGAATCGTACGAGGTATGAAACAGCGAGGATGAAGGTTGAAGCATGTCCTCCTAAATGTCCTCCCTAAATAATAATCATTTTATTTAATTCCCTTAACTCTTCCGTATTCATCATTCAGTTTCCTTATTTTTGGTTCCACTCCATTCGTTTAGCTCCGCCCTTTCTCCTCTGCCAGTTCTTTCCTTTTTACGTGTTTTTGTACTTTTCTTTTCCAGCGATGAACCACGTATTAGACTCCTTTACTGGCGTCCTACCTGAATCAATCCACCATTTGGTAAACTCCATAAATCCAGAGCGACTTATGATTGACTTATGATTGGATTTAGGGAGTCTACCAAAGTTGCCCACCACTTCTAACGAGAGAACCCGCCTTCGCTTCAACCTGAACCGGTTTCTATTGTACCCAAAAATACCGCCCACATCATTCGATTGACAGGTCGACGTTCAGGATTATTTTATTTGCGCATTTGCGACTGCACAAATCCTTTCATGTCGCGGCACCGTGACACAATCACGAATAATCATTTCAGCCGAGACGCCATAAATTAGTTTGCTGGCGCTTTTTAGTTTTGGCGCCCGCAAGTTATGGGCTCTCAAATGCTGCCATTAGAGTATTTAATAACTCGCATATAAATTCGTGGCATTTATGGCATACGCTCTTATTCAGAGGTCCAGCTTATTGCGGCTGGGATTTGACCTCATAACCTTTGGATCTACAGTCCAAGGCCTTAACCACTAAGCTACCAACAAATACAGGAGCAAAATTCAAAACACTTTATCAGTGCTCACATTTTTGCAGCCTCAACTATAAAAATAAATAAATAAATTACCTTTTAAGGATGTACCATTACAAAGAGTACAACAGTAACAGTATTTTTAATAATGTCCCCACGAACCACTGCTCCAGAAATTAGTGTGAAGACTTGGGTTGTGAAATTTTTTTATTGATGTCTCAATGCAGTAAAATCGGTAGTAAAATTGGAGGTGGTTTAATCGAAGCTGTGCAGGATGGGCTCGTGCCCCGTCTCCTTCAGGAACCTCAGGAAATCGCCCGGTTTCAGCCCTAAAGTGGCGGCGTTGGTCATCGGGTGAAAGTAAACTCTCTCGTGGCCACCGTCGACTAAATCGCTGTCCAGGACGAACCTGACGCTCCGGTCCTTGTCGCAGAAGAGCGCGAGAGCCGTGGCGCAGCCCTGACCCACCTTGAGCTTGTCCAACATGGCCGCCTCATCGGCGAAGCGCAGGTTACCGCTGCCCACGCCCAGCTTCTTAGCCAGGTCGTTCAGGTTGACCTGGCGGTCGTGACGCGCTGAGACCAGCCACAGGCTTTTCTTCTTCTTGTCCTTTAGGAAGAGATTTTTCGTCACAGCGCCATTGAGGTGCTGCACGTGAGGCATCATTTCCTCCACAGTGAAAACCTGGTATGGAGAAAGACACACGATCCGGAATTGTGTTAAACGAATAAAGCCGAAATATTCAGAGAGTTCGGTCGCCACTGGCTCGCTCATTAGGGATCAACCTACAATTATAAGGAACAAACTTAGAGGCACAACGGGTTTTATACAACTTCTAATAATGTCCATTGTGGAAGGTGCTCTACAAATAAAAGGTATTCGATTGAATTGATCGATCCACAATGTCTACGAATTTGCCATCGGAAACCAGAACAGGCAGAAAGCTCACAAAACACTTGTTTTTGTTGTCAAGTTGAAGTTCTCTCAACTAAGCTGCAGGATCTACGATCTACAGGGATGATCTACAGGGAGGGGATGAACATGGAACATCATTAGGAGGTGAAAGAAAACAACAGTTCATGTTCTTCTGCTAAACGTTTCCTGAGTGTTCCTTGAGCGTCCCTGTCGGTTAAAAGGTTCCTGGCAGGGGTTCCAAAATATTAACATTTATATTATTTGGCAGACGTTCTTATTTATGTGACTTACAATGAGGGGAGTAATGGCCTTGATCAGAAGCCCAGAACTGGCAACTTGATGGCGCTGTGATTTAAACCCTCAAACTTCTGATCTGAAGTCCAACATCGTAAAAGCTGGTCCAGGATTTACACCCAGTAATTAAGGTGCAGGATGGAATGAAGGTTATGAGAGGAGACCAGGGGTGGGGGGGGTTTGGGAGGGCACAAGCAGCTCCCATTATTGTTACAGTAGCTGCATTAATGCCCTATGAATTTATTGCTCTATTCTGCCCTCTAGTGGAACAAGTATGACTCAATCAATTCAATTCAATTTAATGTAATTATGCTCGATAAATTCTAAATTAATTTGGTGGGGCAGATTAGAATATCCACCGTGCCAGTCCTGTCCCGTGGTCTGGTAAATCACATAGCGATGTCCAGGGAAGAGATGGTCCCAGAATGCGTTAAGGAAAGAAGGCGACCAGGAGGATGCGCTGGGTGATGTTCTGCTTGGGTTCTGTCATTGCTGTGGATGTTATTTTGACACATACAACCCAATCGAGCATCTGTGGGATCTCCTGGACGAGCGAGTCTGATCCATTTAGGTCCAATCTCATGAATTGAAGGATCTGCTGCAAACATCTTGATGCAAGATATCACAGTACAGGAACCGAAGCTTCAGCATTGTTTTTTGGGGCACAAGAGAGAAACGGGTGGGTTTGGGTTTATAGATGATCTGTGAAACACACTTTATAGAATTTTGGTAAAATATGTCAAACTTCTCTATCAGGATTTGGTTATATGTCTCCCTCTAGCGGTCAGCGGCGGAACAGCAGCAATTCCAGTTCCAAAACTGGTTCCTACCACAAACTAAAAGCTTATAATATATATATTAAAACAAAGTTAATTAACAACCAACAGAAATTATTCGCAATAATGAAGATTTTTATGTGCATGTCCTAGAAAAAGCATGTAAATATTTTTTTTTTTTAGCAGGATAAAGATATTATTACCTCCGGATGATCCACAGACACAAAGTCAATATTCAGACTTTTTAGGA
>MU574732.1:2188627-2238627 GCA_024362625.1 Silurus asotus | reverse complement strand
ATTTGGCCACTGTATGGTTTAATGACTAATAATTGATTGTAAAGTCAAAGCTGAGCAGATATAAAATCCGATACGGCAGTAATGCTTTGGAAAAAACGTCATGGTTGTGCTAAATTAAATAAATATGAATACATTAATAAATAAATATGACGTGTCATAAATATGTAAAAACAAGCGATTCGACTCTAGAGGCCGCTCTTGTAATAAAAGCGGTCCGGATTTTGCCGATAGCCATCGGTGCCGATTAATCCGTCGACCTTTAATACCATGTACACCACCTTTCATCTTAAAAACATCGCACCCTTGCACTTTTATCCCACTTATATTGTTATATATATAATAATTCACAAACACCTAAAACCAGAGCAGATTTGGCGCCCCCTGCTGGCTCACCTTGTGTGTGGTGTTTGTAAGAGAGGCCAGAGAGGAAAGCAAACACTCGTTAGTAGTGCGCAGCTTTTGAGTGATGTTGGGCAGCTCCTGCTCGAGAGCGACCTTCTGACTGTAGTGCTTGGACAGCTCTAGAAACAGGAAGAGTAAAAGTTATCAAACGTGAGTATGTGCAATACAACAGCATCTGAGTGACTCAAACATTGACAGGGATTTGGTTTCTAAGTAATTATGGGATGAAATCCATGGCTTCAAAGAACCAAATCAACATATAACGAAGCGTAACACACAGCTAGTGATCAACTTCCCTGCTGTGACTGTCATTAGATCAAAAACGTTTACACACACAGATAAAGTAGAGTCGTACGATTACGTCTATTTAAATGAGATGTGTAATATTAGAAAGAGAGAGAAAGAAAGAAGTATCGAGTGTTTTGGGAATTAAGTGTCTCTGTGCTAATATACAATAATAATCAATCTGTTGGCGTTAAATAAATGTTTTCAAGCCAAGTATCACTAAACTTGCACTTCCCCAAAGCTGAAAAATATAATCCCTTTTATGTCTGTGGTACAAACCAAGAGGATTCGTGCCAATGACAGAAAACTGATTTGCATGTTGGTCTCATTTGTAATTTGCGGACACCTGCAGCTGCGTGGTGCGTGAGATCGGCCAAAAACCTAACATTCTAAAGTGCAGGAGAAGCATTTCAATAAGCATTATAGGAAGTGTTTGTAAACATCGGATAAATAAAATATTAATTAAGACCTAGAACAGCGAATTTAAGACTTTTCAAGGCCTAAAATTTAGATTTTTTTAAATCTCTGATCATCCACCCAGCCAATCAGAATCGAGCAACACTCAAACTATCCATCTGACCAATCAGAATCGAGCAACACTCAAACTATCCATCTGACCAATCAGAATCGAGCAACACTCAAACTATCCTTCTGACCAATCAGAATCAAGCAACACTCAAACTATCCATCTGACCAATGGGAATCAAGCAACACTCAAACTATCCATCTGACCAATCAGAATCAAACAACACTCAAACTATCCTTCTGACCAATCAGAATCAAACAACACTCAAACTATCCTTCTGACCAATGGGAATCAAGCAACACTCAAACTATCCATCTGACCAATCAGAATCGAGCAACACTCAAACGATCCTCCTGACCAATCAGAATCAAACAACACTCAAACTATCCTTCTGACCAATCAGAATCAAGCAACACTCAAACTATCCATCTGACCAATGGGAATCAAGCAACACTCAAACTATCCATCTGACCAATCAGAATCAAACAACACTCAAACTATCCATCTGACCAATGGGAATCAAGCAACACTCAAACTATCCATCTGACAAATCAGAATCGAGCAACACTCAAAATATCCATCTGACCAATCAGAATCAAACAACACTCAAACTATCCTTCTGACCAATCAAAATCAAGCAACACTCAAACCATCCATCCAGCCAATCAGAATCTCGAACAGAAACACTTATGCATGCAGACTGACCATATCACACTAGTCTTAGAACATTTAGGAAATATGTGATCTGCTCTCACCCTTGGTGGCATCGTGAAGGCTGTGTAAACAGGCAGCAAGCTGGGTGAAGACTGCGCTGGAGCTGCTCTGAGGCATGGCGTCCGTACGCGCACCTGCGTGAAGATCACATGGCGTCAGCACTGTTTAATAAGCGGTTGTGTGCTGCACCGGACGCGTGAACGCCGTGTGCTGAACTCACTGGGTAAGGCCAAGAGTCTGATGTAGTTCTGCAGCTTCTCAAACACAGCGGTCACTTTTCTCACGTCGCTCTGCAGCTCGCGGTTCTTAGAGCCCAAAGACGCCGAGCAGAGAGGAACATCACACTCTTCCTCCAAACTACACACACACACACAAAGCAGGAGGAGTGTATGGATAAAACAGAGGGGGCAAATATCAGATTTAATATGTAAATAGAACAGATTAAATCTGGGCACCTTTTGAGCTGATAAGGGAGGATCTTCTGCAGAAAGCTTGTGTACGTCGAGAACGACTTGGAAAAGTCCTGCAGTTTTCCCACCGTCTCCTTTACACACAAACGCATTGGGACACGAACAGTCAGTGTGAATCAGCTGAAGGGTTGCAAAGGGGTATAACATTTTCTTGTATATTTCCTTCAATCTGGGGAATTTTGGAAATATTCCATGTTGGAAACTTACCAGGAATTTCTGGGAATTATTTATAAGTCTGGGGAATTTTATATAAACTGTTATTTACAAAGGAACATTTTTTTAATTGACATGCATATTTACATTTTTGATTCAATCGAAGTTTTAAATCTAAACCGGTGTAATATGTGTGCAGGATTAAAGAAATGGTGTGTGTTATGTAGGGGGGCGTGGCCTCAGCGGCCCTGCAGTAAGTGTGTGCTGTGTGCAGGTGACTGACGAATGTGCAGGTGGCAATTTAACTGAAATTGCATTCAATCTGTTTGTTTTAACCTTAAATTAGCACAATTTTTCCCCCAACTACAATAAAGTTCCCTGTTCACCTGCAATAAAAAAAAAAGAAGTGACAAGATCAAACATGGACATTTGTAAGTTTTATTAAGATACTCACCAGAACTGTAACCGTGTCCTCTGTGATGCTCTGATGCAGCTGCAACATGGCATCCTCTAGAGGGCGAACGTAGGCGGCGTTCTCGTGCAGGTACTGAGAAAACTACGTAAAACGAAAACAAATGAAAAAAAAAGTGTTGAGTCGCTGTTGGTGTTAATGAGCAACAACAATTAGGAAGAACCCTGAAGGAACCAGACTCGTTCTCAACTGGGGGAAATTCATTCAATATAAAGGAATCACGAAATTGTGTGTGTGTGTGTGTGTGTGTGTGTGTGTGTGTGTGTATGTGTATGTACACCTTCTGATTGAGAGGTGAAACAGGTTCAATAGAAGAGTCCAGGGGATAAATGTGAATCCTTTGCTCTGTGTAGGAGTGAAAGTTGAGCAGAGCAGAGACGAGATCCTGCACGAAGCCCACGGCCTGTCCTGCTGTATCACGAGCTTTCAGCTAAAAGACAACAAGGCAAAACAAACAAAAACAAATAAAAACATCAGCAGAATCGTTATTTGTATGATGATTATTTATAATAATATAATGTCGTGGAACATCTGAAAAAACGAGTCACTTCCTGTTCTGAACTACGAGCTTTTCTTAGATTATGTACATCGATTCGTGACCACACGGGTATCTGTTGCTATAGAAACCATAATGTACTAGATAGAGTGCGCTGATATTCGCTCGAGGTTCATGTTGCAGACGAAAAAGCCGTTATAGAAAATAAATAAATAAAAATCGCACCTTCTAACCAATCAGATTCGTGAATTCAAACCCAGAAGATAATAATAATAATAATAATGTTCACGTTTCTGTACCTGATGTCGTCTATTGTGTGTGGGGACGTTCAGGCTGTTGTAGTCACCGTGTTCTTTTGGGGGGGGAAGAGAAAACATTCAGGTAAAAATTGTTTTATTTGGGAATTTTACTTTATGTACAAAATGAGTTCAATGGGAAACCAAAAAATCAGGATGTGAAGTCCAGCTTTGTAACAAACCAATGCAATATTTTTTTTGTTTAAGTTTTAAACAGAGGTCGGACAGTTCGTTGATTTTTTAGCCGATTCGAAGGCTCTCGGAAATATCCAAACCGCTGTCATTACAAGAGCGGCCTCTAGAGGGAGCGGCATATTATATTTATTAATTTAAATGTGTAACTTAAAATTTATATAATTCGATTTGTTACTACGAGGAAGCACGTTTCTGCCATGTAAAAAAAAAAAAATTTAATTGCAAGAAAAAAAGTGTTTTTTTGCAACGATTTAAGAACAATTTTGATTGAGTCAAAAGTTCACGCTGAAATAAAATGACTACGACGACCTCGGATCCGACCTCCATTTAATTCACAGTTTGTAACTGAAAGGGGTGGCGTGTTGATACTAACTGGTGTCGTTGAAGGGCACTTTCTCCTGGATCACGCTGCTGTTGTGTTTTAGCTGAGTGCTTAACTCTGTCTGATGTTTCCTCAACTGCTGCTGGCTGCAAATACAGAGAAGGGAGAAACTACCAATACAAACTCAAAGCCATAAAGAGCAAATATGTGACATGAAGTTACTAATTAGTGTCAATGTATCCAAAGTCGGCGCTGAAACTCTACGTCTAAGTATCTGATTGGTTCTTTTGAAGCTGCTGTCCCACTATCCACCTCCACCTGTGTAGACCTGTTCCCTGTTAGCAACCACATGGTTCCTTAAATGGGAACTTCATCTGGGAAGCTTTGGAAGATTTTGTGTGAAGGATTTAAGAAATGATCTGTGTGCTATGTTTTGGAGGAATGCACAGTGCATGTAGGGGGCGTGGCCTCTTCAACTACATGTTTATTGGCTAACCTGCTATTTTGTAAAATTCCAGGTTTAATCCTATTATTTCCTATGTTAAGTTTTGAGTCTTGAGAAGGAATTTTGCAGCCCTATTCCTAACCTCTCTCGGCTTGACCATTGGTTCTAATTGAGAACGATAAGGATGAGATGTGGATTCAGTACCATTCCTCGGTCCTGAGCCGACACTCCTTCGCCTCCCTGTCCAGGGTTTGTACTTTAATCTGCAACACAAACAGGTATAATATAAGAGCTGGATCCCAAAAATGCTTCCATCCTTGCGTTACAAATCCAGGTTGCGAGACCTCTAGGCGAGCTTTATCGCTCTGTAGCTTCTCGATGGTGTCCATGTATTTGGAGGCGAGGCAGTCCACTACGGCCTGGTGCTGCTCGGCGTCTTTCTCCAGCTGCTCCAGTCTCTCTCGGAGATGAACCTCCTGCTGACGGTGCAGCTTCTCCGCCTCGTAGAACTGCAAGAGCAACAACACGACAGTGATCGAGTGATTTAGTGCTCTTTTACTCACTAAACTACACGACTTGAAGCCCTTTATTCCGTCACCGTAGCGACCACTGGATACGCACTGTACGGACCAACGTTCTAATACCCCCCGCTCTTCTGTGTAGACGTTCTACTAGATTTTGGAGCGTTGAGTTTTGCGGAGATTCATTCGGCCGCAAGGAGGCGTGTTAGTGAAGTCAGGTACCGATGTGGGTACGGATGAGGAGGCCTTGTTTGGTGTTCCTGATTCATCCCAAAGGAGGAGATCTTCCACATCTTCCAAACCATGTAAAGCATATCTTCAACAAGCCGGCTTTATATACTTTGATCCGGTGTCTGAATACTTTTGTCCGTATCGTGTACATGATCCAGTGCTCCACCCATTAGATGTTAATCAACTTTCTATCAGTTTACTTTTATTATTATTATTATTATTATTATTATTATTATTATTATATAACCTGGATGTGAAGTCTTTCGTTCTCCTGAATTTTCTTCTGAAGGTCCTCGTCGAACACGCTCTGCGTCTGGTAAGTCGGCTGAGACGGCGAATCTCCCTTGTTCTAAAAAACAAAACAAAAGTACAAACCACAACATAAGTGACGTGTCGTTTGAGCTTCCTGAGTGGTAGAAATCTATTAGGAACGCGGTGAAGAGCTGAAGAACAAGACCTCTGGCATTCGTGTGTCTGAGATGCGAACGCTTCTCTCGGGTCGATCTTTAAATGCGTTCTTTACTGCATGTGGCGTACCTTGCCCTTTTTACTCTTGGCCTCGCTGACCTGCAGCTCCTCCTGCAGCAGCTCCACTCTTTTGGCCAGCTGCTGGTTCCTGAAGGTCAGGCTGTCCATCTCCTGCTCGGCTTTACGCAGGCTCTGTTCGCGCTGCTTCACTTCGTCCTGCAACCAAACAACCGAGAAGGAAATATACTGCGCTCCATGATGTATTCCTCTACATCACACCGCATAAAAACCTAACAGCCAATTGTATTCGGTATGCAAATTAGCCAATTGAAATAATAATGATTTTTGTTTTGATTTTTTCCACCTATCGTACAGCATCTTCCAATGAGGAGAGAGAAGACTTACGGGAGCTGAAAGTGTTCAAGCCCCGGTATGGCCAGACTGCCACTCTGGGGCCCTTGAGTAAGGCCCTTAACCCTCCAAAGGCACTGTATCATGGCTGATCATGCACTTTGACCCCTGCTTCCTAATTTCACTGTGCATGTGACCAATAAATGCATCGATTCAACTCTTTTGTGTCCAATCCTCACTGAATTCCTCACCATAAACGATTCCAATTCACACGAATAAACTTAAAACGTTCTCTTTTTGACCCTGGTCTGAAGAGACGGCGGGGCATTCAGGGCAAATAAGATGCGAGATTGGAAATTGAGGGTATAAGAGCGTTTGGAAGGGAAGTGGTTAAGATGGTGGCCGTCAGATCAGAAGGTTGAGATTTCCAGCACCACCAGTGCTCTGAGTAAAATCCTTAACCCTGAACGCTTTAAGATAAGGACGGCCTCCAAACGCCGCACGTGTAAAATCTCATTTCTATCCGTTTTTATGTATTTCTGAGCGAGAACATGAAGAACACAGTCACGTCCCGCCAATTTTACGACGCTTGTAAACGTTCAGATCTCCAGGAACGATCGTGTTTAATGCACCGATATGTAGGACACGAGGAGCGCGATCGTTAACTCTTTCCACCTTAATACCTTCAAGGAGATCGCGTTGGCTTGTTCGTCCACCACGGCCTTCTTCAGGACCTGATTCTGAGCTCTGAGCTGTGTTGAAAAAACAAAGAGAAAGAGAGAAAAGTCGACAGATTAATATCTGATGATGAGGAATCCTGTGAAGCCGCAGCGTACAGGAAGGAAGCAGAAATCTGCCAGAGCAACAACAACCAGCAGCAGCACTATGAAGGAAATCTGCAGACTAAGCATTTCTGCCACATGACAAACAGCTCGGGTTTATCCATTAACCTCCGCAGGACACAGACGACACTTCAGACAAAAGCCCAACGATACTCGTAATCTTTAACTCAAAACAGGAGAAAAACCTGGAGAAAACGTCAACATCTTCAATCACCAGTCAGAACATTTTCCAGCTCGAAAGACATTTTCGTGATCTTCATCAAATTTTTTAGAAGATGATTAATTGATCATGCAGTCGGAGTCGGATTCCATTAAACATTTTTAAATAATAAATAAATAAAAATAAATAAATACATTCTAAGAATTAGATTTTACTTCAAAAACCCTTTAATCAACGTCTGTTCATTTTTCAGAATTTATTAATTTTTATTTAAAAAAATTAGAATTTTTTTTTTTATGTTTTTTTTTTTACTTAAAAAAAATCCACAAACTAATGTTTTCCACATCCAGTTATTTATCCAATTTGTGTATATTGGATTTTGTATAATAAATAAAAGTAAATTTTTTTTTTAATCATAAAAAGGTGAATTGTTTGAAAAAGTTCATAAGACGATTTGAATTTAAAAAAAACACATGTATACAAACAAAACAAAATACACAAAATATATTGACAAAATGTGTTAAATATATTTAAATATATGGGTTATATATTTAATAATTATATTTATGAATATAATAAATGACAATAAAATTAATAATAATTCTAGTAGATTTTGGGGGCCTGATCCCTTCGATTGCATATTATGACTGAAGAAGGTTTTAAGGGTATTTTCTTTGGGGGAGAAAAAAAATAATAATAATAAAAGAAGATATTTCGTGCATTATAAATGTATAAAGAATATATAGAAATAATATTTTTTAATGAATATTATCGGTTTTGGTCTCAATCCATCAGCTCAGTATATAAACACAGAAATCAGGCAGTAAACTTTTTTAAAGCAATTACTTTTTTTTTTTATATGATTTGACATTTTAAATATATATATTTACCTTTGAGTACTCTTGAGCCAGTTTGGAGTATTTGGCTTGAAGTTCAGCAGCCATGATGATGATGATGATGATGATGCAAAAATATATAAAATAAACATAAAATGATCTACACTAATAATAATAATAATTAATGTCTATTATTAATATATATTATATACTGTATATCTTCCTGCTATGGCAAAAAAAATCGAAGCTGCCTCGCAGCACTCGCCTCAAAGTGTTTATATTTAACCAGAATAAACACTTAACGACCCATTTTTAACTCAGAAAATAAAAATAAAGGTAATTATTCCTGGTTTTGTTTTGAAAAGAGAACATGAGCTAATCAGGACAGAAGACTAACCGGTTCATTTGCTAAACACAGCTCGCTAGCTAACGGTGAAATTATAAATATATCATATATACGCTTTTAAAGATTTTAAATCAATGACATCCTCCTGAAAAAGATCCCGACATCCTCCTAAACCTTCTCCGTACACTAAATTAACATTTACCACCCCGAATTTTCTCATTCTTTCTACATCTAGAACAGCTCGAAAACCTATCCGGAGAACTGTTGCTAGCAAAACCTGACTAGCCCTCCAGCCCTCCAGCCCATTAGTGGGCGTTTACAATTACAGACGCGTTCCCTCGATAGGCGCCCTATTTTTACAGTAGAAGGAGTAAGAGTCCACGCCCTACAAAGTGCCCTACAGGAGTATTTGGGATTGGAGCAGGTTGATGGCTGGTGAATAGGGAAGCTGATGGGTTGTGAATGAATATATTATACTGTATATATTAGGGATGTAACGGTACACGAAATTACACGGTTCGGTACGTACCTCGGTTTTTAAATCACGGTTCGGTTTAGTGGAGAGAAGAAATGCAATCAATATTAACATTAGTGATTAACAGTTTTTTATTTTTAAAACTATTTTTCTTTCAAAAAGCCTGCTTAGTTAAATAATGTATCTTATAATATTTTACAAAAATAAAATAGAATAAATCAAATAAATTTTTTTTTATCACATTGGCACAAATTAAATTGATTTAATGACAAAATAAATGGGAAAATTTACTGAAATAGGTTACATTTGTTAGACACCATTTGGTTAATAGAGAAGCGCGTGTGTGTGTGTGTGTGTGTGTGTGTGTGTGTGTGTGTGTGTGTGTGTGTGTGTTTTGCATTTTAGTTTCTGAAGAAATGATCGACTTAACCGTTACTCTGTACTTATTTCAGCATACTACATTCTTTTCATCCTTTTTATTCACTTCTTCGATTTGTGGAATTATCAGGATTTTCTCCTTTTAAGAAAAATCTTGAAGCTGTAAATAAAATGATAAAGAATTCATATCGTTAAGCCGAAGTTCTAGCGATACGCAAAACAAATCAAGCGAGTGGCCACAGTGACACTGCGCTAACTTTAGTTTATTTTCTTATATCCCCGGCATTGTTGTTTATAAGTTTAATAATAATAATAATAATAATAATAATAATAATAATAAAGCACTCTGACTGTGAGGCAGAGGATAAAGAAATTGAAAACAAACCCAGATTTTAACTCTGATGTTTCACGTAAAAAGGAAAAATCTCGGTAGGAATACGTTGTACGTTACACCGCTAGTATTTATGTATGTATCAAATTTGTATTGAACAAAATGATGTTTGTTCACTGGATTTACAGTCAAATAAAATAGCATTTATGCAAAAAAAACTTATTAAAATGAATACAAATATTTAAAAAGGAAAATAAAAATATTTGTTGCTGAAAAGTACGATAAAGTCTGAAATAAGTAGAACACTTAAAATCATATCTTTTGGAAATGTAATATTAAATGTACTGAATGTAATGAATGTAGACTAAAGTTCCGTTTAATTGTATTTATTGAATTAATTTATGCAATTGATTGACGATTTAATCAATATAATTAAAAATTACATTTGATTTATTGTATTTTTTGTAATAAAATATACTTTAAATCATATTTAAACAAAGCAGGGATTTTACTCAGCTTTAAAAATGTAAACTGCTGATATTCAGAAATGTTAATAATAATAATAAAAATTGTGTTTTGCGTTTCTTCTGGCCCTGACCGTATCGAAATTAAACCGAACCGTGAATTTTGCGAACTGTTACACCCCTAAAACATATACAGTGATCCCCCGCTTTAGCGCGGTTTGAATCTGGCGCCCCAGCTTCATCACGGAATTGCATTAGCTACATAAAAATATAATCTATCTTTAAAAAAAAATGCACTCAAATCAGTTTGTAGAATTATGTTATTAAATAAACACGTTTGCTCACAGAACACACGTTGACAATTTACCAAAAAAAAACAAAACAAAATTGACGTTTAAACACTATTTTGAAACCTGATTCGCTCTTTTCAAAGAGAGGGAGGAGCCACTTGACGTATAAAGCTGCTGAATAGTGCAAAAAAACGAAAGGTACACTCAGAAGATTCGTCTAGAAGCTTTATTGGTGCTTGTTTTACATTTCACAATGCATTCCACAGATGTTCACCACGACCGTATGAAGGATCATTCACGATTACTTGCATAACGAACAAAGTGTTAAACTCATGTTACATAACGCTGCTGCTGCTGCTGCTTTAGGTATCGGGTCCACAAATAAACAACTTTTTTTTTTTATTTTCTTTTTTTTCTCTCCAAGTCAAATGTCTTGTAAACGTTATCGTTCGTTCCGGAGAGATTTCGCTAAACAAGCTGCGATGAAGTAAAATGATGTGTGTGTGTGTGTGTGTGTGTTCTTATCTCTGCAAGTCTAAATTTACCTAGAAATACACAGAAGCGTGAAGTGCCTACGGAGCGACTCTGGACAACACGAGAGCCACTTGAAGAGAGCGAGAAGGTTTTTTTTGTGTGTGTGTGTGTGAGAGAGAAAGGTTTCTACACAGTTCGTCGATAAAACAGTAGAATCACAGGAACGCTAAATTATACACTCTGAATGAAAGAAAAAAATATATATAGACAGGTACCAAAAAAACAAACAAAAAAACAAACAAAAAACCCCACGGTACTGTTGAAGTCTTCCTCAAATTAAAAAATGTGAATGAATTAATTGTGGTGCACATGAGGACCTAGATGATGATGAAGATGATGATGAAGAGGACAAACCCAGTTAATGAACACTAGAATCTCTCGCTCAGGAAACACGAGTTTTGTCGTATCGGACCAGTCGGTGTGTCGAGATAAATAAGTAGTGGCTCAAAACAATGGTACTCTTCATTGTAGCCACTGGTTATGAAAAAAGAAAGAGGGGAAAGAGAGAAAGAGAGAGACAGAAGGCAGCGGGGAGGACGAGCAGGTGATCCAGTGGGTGTGAAGGTTTGTGAAGTGGAGAGATTTTGTGTGGGAACGTGGTGAAGACGGGGCGAGGAGAACCCCGATCCTCCCAAACCCAACGCCCTTCACCTTCACTCCGCCTTCTTCTTCGCTCCGGGGATTTTAGACTGGATCCTGCAGACAGACAAAAAAATAAATAAATCAACATGTGAAACCCGGTCCGATTCACAGAGAGAGAGAGAAGAAGAAAAAAAAAAACAGAGCTAAAAAAAACCCCAACAAATTAAGAACTAGAAATAAATAAAAGAAAGAGTAAAAAACAAAGAAAGAAAATAATGAGAGAGCATTCGCGAAGGAATAAATGAATTAGAAAGAATGGATTAAAAGGGGAAAAAAAAAAAAACAGTGTTTACTTTTGTCTTTGTTTAATATTTATTGTTAAGACAACAGAGACAAAAAAACGACTAGAAAGAAAGAACTAGAAATAAAACAAAGAAAGCAAGAAATAAGGACTGGAAAAAAAGAAAAACAAAGAAATGAAAAAAAGAAAGTCTATTTTCTTTTGTCTTTAATATTTATTTTGAGGAATAACAGACAAAAAAAAAAGACCAGAAATAAAACAGAAAGCAAAAATTTAATTAAAAAAAGAAAAAAAATTAAAGAAACAAAAAACAAAAAATAGAATATTTTCTTGTCTCAATTTAATATTTATTTTTTAAGAATAAAGACAAATAAAAAAGAAAGCACTAGAAATAAAACAAAGAAAGCAAGCAAAAAAAGAGAGATAGCATTAGCAAAAGAATAAATGAATAAGAAAGAACAGATTATAAAGAGAAAAAGGAAAAAACAAAGAATGAAAAAAATCTATTTTCTCCGTTTAATATTTATTTTTAAGCATAGCAGACAGAAAAAAAGAAAGTGAAAAAAAAAAAGACTACAAAGAAAAAAAATGTGAAAAAGAAAGAAAAAGAAAGAAAGAAAGAGGATTTTCTGGAGTCTTGGATGAAGATGTATCTGTAAGAATAACAGTTGTGAATTCTCTGAATTGGAAATCAGATTTGTTGGTGGTGTGAATGAGATTCAGGACAGAAAGTGGATCAGATCAGTAGAAGAGATTATCAGACAGAAATGAAAGGAAAAAGATGGATTAATAGCGCTGAAGGTGGAAACGGAAAGACGCGGCTACTGCTCAGACAAAAAGCTGAAAAAAAATCCAATAACGAGCAGCAAGTCCAAGTGAATTCAACTAATCAGACTTACAAAAATCCGATTTAACGCAAAAGAAAAGTGTAAAAATCTGATAATTTGATTAACTTCAGGGTATAAAAATCTAATCGAATCCAATCCCGGTGTGGGGTTCATTATATTCAACACGTCAACGTCTTAATAAAAATCAATCAATAAATCAATAACATCAGTCAACAAATAAACAAAACGACTTACTTTCCAACGATATCTGAGACCTGGTTCCTCACCAGGGTGATGTAATGATCAATCTGCACCTGTTAGAGAACAAAAACACACTCGTCATCAACAAACCAGGATTCAGTCCACTGCTCTTCATGATACTGATCTTACATTTATTACAACTCTATTCATACTTTTATTATTTTATAGATTTATTACAACTCAATTAAAGAGAGGAACAAAATAAAGAAGAGGGGGAGGGATTAAAAAAGGCAAGAAAGACTAGATAGAATAGAAGAAGAAAGAAACCAAGAAAGAAAAAAGAGCAAGCAAGATAAAAAAAAAAAAAAAGGGAGGTAGTGGAAAGAAAGAAAAGGACTAGAAAGAAAAAAAAAGGAAAAAAATTTGAAACTAAAATTTAAAGGGAGGGAGTAGAAAGAAAGAAACACTGCTCGTACAAAAAGAAAGAAGAAAAGAAAGATAGAAAGAAAGAACGAAAAGAAAAAAGAGAAAATTTTCAATAAAGAAAAAAGAAAAAAATGGACTGGGGAAAAAAAAGACAAAAACAAGAAAAAAAATTTTAAAGAAAAAGAAAGAAAAAAAGAAAGAAAGAAAGAAAGAAAGAAAGAAAGAGACTAGGGAAAAAATGAAAAAGGGAGGGAGTGAAAAGAAAGAAAGAAAGAAAGAAAGGAAATAAAAAAAATGAAAAAAGAAAGTAATGGACTAGAAAAAAAAAAAAGACAAATGAGAAAGAAAATTTTAAAGGGAGGGAGTAGAAAGGAAGAAAGAAAGAAAAGGACTAGAAAGAAAAAAAGGAAAACAATTTGAAAGAAAATTTAATGGGAGGGAGTAGGAATAAAGAAAAACACTGACAGTAAGAGTAAAAGGTTCGGGGCTCCTGCAGGTTTGTTGTTATTATAGAAGCGTCTGCGTGAATGAGCAGTTACTCACCTGATGTTTTTCGTACACTACTGGGCAGGTGAACATCGCAACAAGACCTAAAAAAAACAAACACAACAAACAATTAAATAAACGAAGAAAATGACACGTTGGAACCGTCTGAGATACAACGAGAAAAAAATCTCTAATCCACTGGAACCTATGAAAAGGAGATGATGAGGTCAGTGCATGACTGAGGAACACTGACCCAGAATCAGAAGTGTGAGTCCATTGAACAAGGCACCAACGTACGTCAGGATCCACATGAGCACAGCAAACTGCAGAGAAACAACAAAGACATGAAGAAATTAGAGATAGAGAGAGAGAGAGAAAAAGAACTAGAAATTAAAAGAGACAGAAAAAAAGAAAACCAGAAACAATTCTGAAGATGTTCTACTGGATATTTAGTAGATGTATGGAGAAAGGGGTGCTGTACAGTCAGGTGCTGATGTGGGTGAAGGTGAGAAGGTCTGAGGTGTAGTCAGTGTTCACATTAAGCCCAATAGGGCTGGAGCTCTATAGCAGCAGATCATCATGGAGCTGGAGCTTTGTGCTTGTTGTGTCAGACTGGAACAGCAGGGAGAAGGGGGAGGAGAACATATAGCAGTAGAGGAAAAGAAAAAGGAGGATACAGAGGAGAAAAAGAAGGAGGCAAAATGGGAGAAGAAAAAGGAGGAGGAGCAAAAGTAGTAGTAGGAGGAGAAAGCAGTAGAGGAGAGAAAGGTCAGAAGAGGAGAGAAGAGAAAAGGCAGAAGAGGAGAGAAGAAAAGGCAGAAGAGGAGAGAAGAGAAAGGTCAGAAGAGGAGAGAAGAGAAAGGTCAGAAGAGGAGAGAGGAGAAAAGGCAGAAGAGGAGAGAGGAGAAAAGGCAGAAGAGGAGAGGAGAGAAAGGTCAGAAGAGAAGAGAGGAGAAAAGGCAGAAGAGGAGAGGAGAGAAAGGTCAGAAGAGAAGAGAGGAGAAAAGGCAGAAGAGGAGAGAAAAGGCAGAAGAGGAGAGAAGAGAAAAGGCAGAAGAGGAGAGACGAGAAAAGGCAGAAGAGGAGAGACGAGAAAAGGCAGAAGAGGAAAGAAGAGAAAAGGCAGAAGAGGAAAGAAGAGAAAAGGCAGAAGAGGAGAGAAGAGAAAGGGCAGAAGAGGAGGGAAAGGGCAGAAGAGGAGGGAAAGGGCAGAAGAGGAGAGGAGGGAAAGGGCAGAAGAGGAGGGAAAGGGCAGAAGAGGAGAGGAGGGAAAGGGCAGAAGAGGAGAGGAGGGAAAGGGCAGAAGAGGAGAGAAGAGAAAGGGCAGAAGAGGAGAGAAAGGGCAGAAGAGGAGAGAAGAGAAAGGGCAGAAGAGGAGAGGAGGGAAAGGGCAGAAGAGGAGAGAAAGGGCAGAAGAGGAGAGAAGAGAAAGGGCAGAAGAAAGTCGTCTGGAACAGTTCAGGTGTTTTATCTTCGTTGGTGCAACATGAGGCAGAGATTAGAATGAAGGCATCTGCCTCACTATTGGAGTCTCACCTTCAGGGAATCGACGAGGTCCTCGACCAGGAAGAGGCGGCGCAGCTCGTTGATGGCGGTGTTGATCCGGCCGAGGGCTGTGTCGCTGTATTTGCGGACCACTTCATCAGGCAGAGAGACCTCCTGTTCCAGGTACAGCCTGCGCAAAGAAACCCGCATCACCACACTGCCTCCTGCTGGAGGACCTTCAGCGTGTCCCAATCAAACATTTCATGCCCTATGATTGTGTGTGTCAACACAGAGCTCAGTGAGGAGGAAAATGGAAGTAGTAGAAGTAGGAGACAGAGGAGGAGGAAGAGGGGAAGAAGGACAAAAGGAGGAATAGGAAGAGGCAAAAGAAGGAATATGAGCAAGAGGAAAGTAGAGTAGAGTAGAAAAATAAGTAGAAGTAAAGAAAAATGATGAGAGAGTGGTAGGTGGACACAGAATAGAAGGAGAGAAAGAAGGAAGATGAGGAGGAGGCAGAAAAGGAGGAGGAAAGAATATAAGGAATAGAAGAAGGAGGATGCAGAGGAAAGGAGAAAAAGACGGAATAAAAAAAGGAGATGGGGAGAAGGAGAAAAAGAGAGGAGAAATAGCAGTAGGAGGAAGGAAAGAAGGAGAGAAAAAGAAGTGTCTCAGTGTCGGATCTTCTGATATGAAGGTTGTAAATACAAATCCCAGCAGCACCTGCTGGGCCCCTGAGCAAGGCCCCTAACCGTCTGGAAGCCACTCAGGATACGACTGGGTCTGAGTGGTGAGTGCGTTTCTATCATATAGAGTTTATGAACTTGGCAGAAACACTCCTGATGACGTCACTCACTTAAACGGATGTCCTTCGTCGCTCTTCTGGACGGCCTGCAGCACCCCCTTGTATATCCTGAAGCTGATGGTGACGGAGAGCAGCGCCAGGGCCACGTAGGACAGCACGCTGATGATGCTGCACACGCTGAGCGACAGCAGGAGCAGGAGACACGCGCCGAACACGATGCCCGAGTTCTTCACGTCGCGCCAGTAGAGCAGCTCCACCACTGTGGCCATGGCAACATACACACACACACACACACACACACACACACACACACACACTGAGCAAAACTGTACATCAGCAGCAAACTTTAATTGATTATGATTTTTTTGCGTAGTTGAGACGGCAGCAACGGAACGGAGCCCCATGAGGAGAACGAAACAAAACGAAATGCGGTAAAATACTCTTTCGTTTCGTTTCGTCTGAATGGGACTTGGCGTTTACGCGGTCACCGAATACGCTACGTGCCGTCCAACATCCACATTTGATCGTTCTGTACAATAGGAAGATGGGGATGAAGCAGGGACTTGGATGTGAAGGAAAACAGCAGGACTACAGGGTGTGTTCTGGGGTTTCACGGGGAAGAAACATTCGAGCGACACTCAGTGATGGGAAAAGTTTTTTTTTTAGCTTCAAAGTCAGTCTGAGACGGAGCTCCTGCGTCTGTATTTGGAGGCGTGGCCTTTTATCATCTAAGAGGTGCAACCTTAAGGAGGCGTGGATAAGCCTGGATTAGGAGGCGTGGCCTGTTTATCAGCAGCGGGGGGAAAAGGCGTGGCCTCTGCTAAAACGATAGGAACAGTTTCTCTAGGAGGGATCTAATAGACTCTTCTGCGTCGAGGACACTGTCAGCTTTCTTTAAAGAGAACACTATTTTGAGACTATTAATTAAAGTGTCGGGCGATTAACTGAAACACCCCTCGCGTTCCTCATCGGCTCCTGTGTTTACCTGTGCAGAGTGCTACAGAGTTTACCGACTAGTGCGTCAGTAATAACGGTCCGTGTGGAAACGCGGTGCTCCGTGTCGGTGTTCGATAAACGGACTGAACGAAGAATTTTGTGTTCCGAGAAATCATTAGTGTAAGATTATTAAGCAGGCACGCCTGACACAACAGAACTCTCCCATACCAGCAGGTGGCAGTATTCTGTATTCAGCCTCCTGACAAGGAAATGGGAAGAGCTGGAACCACGAGAATGTATAAAGCGTGCAGCGTTCACACCTGTTGTAAAAGCGGTGTAGCTTTCATCATTCAGGTCTGCTAAGTCAGAAAAAAGTAAGAAAGGAAAAAAAAAAAAAAGACAAAAGCAAGATTGTTTGCTTTCGCAGGTTCCATTGTTCCATCGTGTGCTGAATAGACGATCAGAGTTCCAAATGAACATGTTCAAATCTGAAATGTCTGCTTTCACATGAGGCTTCATACCCCCCCCCCCTCACTTTCAACAGGGATCGCTTAGTGCCAATAAACTGAAGCCTGAACAAATGGTGACGTGTGTGTGTGTGTGTGTGTGTGTGTGTGTGTGTGAGAGAATGATGTAATCTCCTTTAGCTCTTACAGAAACGTGCATGAAATCACAAACACTACGCGCTCAACACAACTCCTGAATCCGGTTTTAAAGCGCCGCCTGGAGCGGGACCGGTTCGACACCGAAGCGCCGATCCGTCGAATTCTTTTCCCTGCTTCAAGACGGCGACTGTGAATCTGACACCAGTTCCCGGTGCGTGTCCGAGGACATCGGTCACTCGAGACGGGTCATGTCCACATTTAGACTCGAAAGCGGTTATTTTTTGACCTGCTGACTGAGACATGCTCGAGGGGGACGGCGAAGCCCGGCGAGCGTCGGCTCGGGTTTACGGGGTCCAACGCTGACATGCGGACGTGCTCGAGACCTTAGTGTGCGTTTAACACCGAGTACCGAACCCATTTTTGAGATTTTCGGCATTTCAGGAAAAGTGAGATGCTTCATTAAGTCCTGCTTTTACGGTACGGCTTTGAGGAATTTCACGTCAGAGACGCGTCACAAGCCGGAGCGCGTCAGGACGGAAATCAACTGAAACCGGTCCAATTCAGACGTTTGACTTCTCACACAATCAGCGAAGATTTAAACGGAAAATGATGTAGAACTGATCACATTCGAATAATTACGTATCGGATCTGTGCGTTTCTACAGCTGGAGCTTCCATTTATGGCTTTTGACAAACGCCCTTATCCGAAGCGACCTTCATTGATCTCAGTAGATCCTTATCTGAGCAGATAAAGTGATAAGGGCCTCGCTCAGGGGCCCGGGAGAGGCAGATTCAAGACAACCTAGTGAGTCACGTATTTCCGATACAGATCGAGTGGCGTCAAGCAGTAGAGTTTTCTAAATACCAGATACTACTGTAGACAGGAAGGAGACGCTGTAGTGCAGTAGTGGTTTTAAGTCAAAAAATAAAAAAAAATAACACTTTCGAATCTCATCTGCCTCCACCAATCAGATCAGATCAGACACCCCCCCCCCAACTAATCTTTGCACTTGAACTGGATGTTTAAATGAATTAAACACAATTCTCATTAACCCCCATTTTCATAAATACCCTCACACGTGATCACGTATTAAACGCTTGGTTATAATAATAAAAACTTTGCCCTGTGCCAATTTTCTCCCTTCCTGCACTTGAGTTTCCCACGCTACACGTGATTATATTTATAATATGTATAATAGTGACATGCACGTGATTGGGTTTAGTTATACGCGTGACCCCACCAATCCATGAACAAATGCATGCAACTGGTCTGTGGTGCTAAAAGTAAAGGTTGTGGAGCGACGGATGAACCCCTGATGATGACTGATGATCTCCGCGTTACAGCCCCAGAATCGAGGACCCGCGTGGTGGCATCGTCACGCACGCACGCACGCACGCACAAACCCCCGGTCCACGTGTAGGCACTCAGTCAGACTCAGAAAGATTGTCTACATATGGTTAAAGCACCGACGGTCTGCGCGCGCTATAAATAGCGTGCTCGCGACACCGAATGAGGGCGCGCGCGCCGTCCGCGCAACAGTCGCATTTATTTCCTCGTCATTAGTCCATCATCACGTCCTTGATCCAGGCACGAGATTTTCATATCTAAAATATGTCCAGTTGTAGAGGTTAATATATAAAACAGGACACTTGCGGTCATTGCAACATGGACGACCGACACGCGCACTGCGACCTCCGCCTTCTCCTCCCCGCACGCGCCGAACAAAACGTCTTTTTTTTATCATTTATAATAAAATGAAATGAAGACATAAATCCTCAACATCAACCAACATACGAATATTTAAACATTTTTAAAAAAAGATTAAAGAAAGTGGGAAAAAAAAGAAACACCGACCCCGTTTGGCGTCCATCTTGCGCCGCCCGCACCAACGCAACCGAGGAAAAGGAGCGCGAGCACGAGGCGCGCACACGCTTCCTGCTGCTAATGCTCGGCGCGCGTTCACGTGGGATAAGCCCAAAAAAAACAGAAGAGAAAAAAACGGCACAAAAAAAAACCCAATATATAATTTTTTTTTATAATATATATAAAAATTATTATTATTATTATTATTATTAATATTTTTTTTTAATTTATATAAAATAAAATACATAACATTTGTTTAATAAACAAAAAAAACAATGGAAATTAACTCGCATCCACAAAATTATGGAATTCTTTTGAAATCTAAAAATAAAAAAAAAATTTAATATATTTTATTATTATTTGTTTAACTACAAACAATAAAACCCCCTTCTTTTATTCCTGCACTCATGAATCAGCTTTATTATATGTAGATAAAAAAGAACACATTAGTGAGGAAACGTTATGATCAGATTACGACTGAACTCTGCTACAGATACCTTCACACTACTTATGCAACTTCAGTAGTTAACTTTACCCCCACCCTCGCTCCGCTCCCTCCTGAGACGTGTTGTACATCTTTCTGGCCACGAGCTTTGGAATCTGACTGGCTCTTAATACAGTCCTATGCTGGGTTTCCAGTCAAATAAAGAAAATAAATAAACAGCACGATACAAAGCTATTAGGAAATTAATACAGGCACTGAAGTGAAGCATGTTAGCCAAAGATTTGCTGAGATAAATGTGGAAAGTAACCACAGGTATGAACAAAACCTGCAAAAAAAAACAAACAAAAAAAAACACGATTGGTCTTAAGTTCAACACCTGAGGATTGTATTCTGATCGCATACAAAGCAAATCCGCACCAATCACTGGCGAGTTCAACTGAAATTAGCGACGGAGTGCCGATTGGCTAAAAAATATAATGGGCGGAGCTTAAGATCCCCATCCTGGCTCTTCCTTCCTAATGGCTAATTGTGTTCTGAAGTTCTAATAAGCGAGTGAAAAAATCGACAGGTTTTATTTAGAAGCAAAACGTGATTCTGGTTTGCAGTTCCTCTTACATAACCAGATGTACTGCCAATGGCTAAAAATAGCCTTAATCTCTACAAGACATTTGGCCGACAACGTAACCCCCGAACACGAACCGTCTCAGACCAACCAATCAGTTCTAGTATGCAGCAGAACTGTACTTCATGAGTCGGGTGACCTTCATAACCCCATTTCTCAAATTCCAACACCTTCTTTGCGCTTGGCTCTAATGGAGCATAGCCAAACACCACAAGCTCATTATTTTCAGAAAAAGAAAAAAAAGAGAAAGAAAAAGTGTGTTTTAGAATGAGTTGCCCCATTATGTCCACACACTTGATCATCACTTTCGGAGCTGACCCGGAGCACAATGCCCTCACTGTTGCAATGCAAGTCTCGTCTTTCGCAAACACTCATGATCATCAGCCGACGTGAAAATACCCCGAAAAGACGTCCGAGCCTGGAAAACCCGAATAACAAGCGACAACTGCAACGTTACACCTTAGCATTCACTCTGGACATTTTTGGAAATGGTAAAGTGAACTGAAGGTCCAGGCTGCCACAGGAGAAGCTGAAACTGCCTCCGTGAAAATTACGAGAGATCACGGTTTAACCTTAAGCACCTTTGGACACGCACGCCGACTCTGCTGCGACAGCAACGTTGGAACGAGTCTAAAGTCCCACCTAGCGCGCAATCACGCCTTCAGGCTCGATCGCTACCAGAGGAACACGAACCGACCGGGATCATTTCGGCACCAGAAGCGGTCTTTCCCTTTTCAAAAAGTCAGCTAAAAACAAGTTTAGAGATTGTACCATTGTTTCTCCAGTTTTGTGAAGGCTGACACTCCTGTTTGTCCTGATTGTCCTGACCGTCCATGGTTCTTCCCCCAGTAGATGATTAGGGAAACGTCTGCAGGGGATCAGCTTGGCATTCCAGGCCGGCTGAGGAGCGTGGAGCTGCAGTGGCGGGTGGGGCGAAACGAACAGGTTGTAATGACGAGAAGAACCGCTGCCTCGACTGTGGTGACTGCAGTAATCCCTCCCTCTCTCCCCCCCCCCTCCCGCCCTCTCTTTCTCTCTCCCCCTCCCTCCAGCCCTCCCTCCCGTTCCACCTCCCTTCGGTTGCAGGATTGAAGTCAGCTGACCGCCTGCTGGCTCGGGGACCCTTCTAAACGCACTGACGCAGCATCTCCTTCCCACTCACTCTCGTTTCACTCGCCCACATACCAACCAGCATACCTTCTGCTTTAAATTCAACCTCGGCGCTCGTACACGTTCTCCATCTCCGTTATGCAAGACCCTCAATATCGGATTACGCCCTCAGGCACCAGACGCTAGAAGTCAACTTAGTTGTTCATTAGAGAAACAGGAGAACCAGCCAGTGATCTATAATTGTAAAAAAACTATATAAAATAAATAAATGTAATCGCTTATCATGAGCTAATAAATCGCGTAAGGCAGAAAATCCACTAGGTGGCACCTCGATCCAAGAAACTCTTCTATTTTTTAAATACAGAAAAACCCAAGCAGTTAAATCTGAACTAGAGATCATCTGCAACCGATGACGGTTATTCTCAATCCTATAAACTGTGCAAGAGCAACATGTACCACCAAGGGGTTCATAGTGCGATCTCATTAAGCTCTAAAAAAATTGAAAAAGCCCTAAAACCCCCTCATATAACACAAAAAAACCACAACAAATTGCCCTTTTGCACGTTTGCGCTCTCTTGGACTCGACTTAGGCATTTTATCTGCACTTGATAAGCAGGAGTGTCGCAATGCAGGAGCATAAATGTATAGCTCCCTGGCAACCCGCCCTACCAAACACACCGGTCACGCAGATATTTCTGTACGAGTTCAAGCTGAATAATGGCGTTCTGGCGCTTTGGATGGAAAGCTTAAAAGTTACTGAATTTAACAAGTTTGCTAACGTCTGCAGACGACCTTTAAAACAAATCAGCCTGAGGTTCTTCCTCATGAGTAACTCATTAACCGGTGGAGAACTTTTAAGATTGAGTGCAAGTCGAGGATGTTTCCTCAGGGTCAGATAAACTAAATATAAGGGCAGGAAATATGTACAGCGCATACCATACGAAAGAAAACATGCAGGAGTAATGAATGGATAGATGAAAGGAAAGGGTGAGGAGAGAAAGAAAGAAAGAAAAAAAAAGAAATGAAAGCACAAACATGCATCATGACTATGACACCATGCATAACGAGGACAGAAGGGAGCACTACAAAGGGGACACTGGAGGGATGGCTGGAAGGTGATGGGTTCATCCATAGATATGAAAAGCCGTTATGTAGCCTGCCGTGTTACCTGCTCCTGCATTTAGGTTCGGCAGCTTGAGGTCTTTAGGGTCCGCTTTCTTCACAGCCACCATCTCGGTTTGGACCACAGGACTAGGAGCCGAAGGAGCCGAAGGAGCCGGGGAGGGCACATGGAAATCGGACAATTCCAGGCCTGCCTTACCTCTCGCAGGAGAGGCCTCGCTCGCCGGCTCGGTGAGGAGGAAGTACGCATGATCCTTTGTTTCTTGTTCGACCGGGCTCGCCTCTGCAATTTCTGAAAATTTACCCGCGTCTTCAAAATAGTCTAATGTTTCTCCGGCCTTGGCGAACTTCGAGTTTTCCAGGGTCTCCAGAAACTCGTCGACGGCACCCCGGGGCGGTTTCTCGACAAACTCGAACTCTTCGGACGACGCCTCTTGCTCGGAGATCTCGTCCGCAGCCTCTGCCTCCTCAGCTTCTTCCACTTCCTCCTGGAGCACGTTGTGCTCGGGTTCAATTTGGAAACTCGACGGGTTCTTTGCCATGGCCTCCAAGACAGGAGAGAGCGAGTCTGCGGATGGGCTTTCGGAGTCGGAGTGCTCTTGGGCTTTGACAGCTGGGAAACTGAGACATTCGAACTTGTCAACCATCTGAACAGAATCTTGGCTCAAAGTCTTAAAGTCGTCTTGGTCTTCCGTTGCAGATTCGGCAGGTTTCGGAGAAATTTCAGCCTCCTTCACGAGATCAAATGTACCAAACATTTGCTCAGAGGCCTTTTCTTCTTCTGCTGCTGCTTCACCTTCTTCTTCTTCATCTTCTTCTTCGATTTTTGCCCGTTCTGCAGCCCTCGCCTCAGTTTCCTCAGTCATCTCCTTAACCAAAGGGACCTTGGCTTCGAAAGCGAATGGGTTGTTTGTCGACAGCGAGAACGGAGCATTGGGCGAATCGTTAGCACTTCTGTGGACTGGACTGAAATCGGGACTTCCCTCCGAAGATCCCGAGTCTAATTTCTCCTGTTTGCGTGGCGACGACTTCAAAATATCCGGGAGAGACGGCGGCAAACCGGATTCCTCCGTGTCTTTCGGGGTGCCGAAAAAGTCAGAGGAAGCAAGTTGTTGCCTCAGCGACTCGGTTGCCTCTTCTCTGGAATCGAAAGACTGCTCGTAGTCCGGCACGGGTGAATTGTCCTGCACATCTCCATCATGGGCATTCTGGACCAGATCTGGAGATGGACTATCGGACATCTGCGCCGCTCTGATGTCCGCTGTGGTTTCTCCGAAAGGGTCGAGTTTCTCGACAGGCGAGAAGTCTTGGAAAGGGTTCCTTTTCGTTTCGAACATCAAGTCCTCATCGGACTGGGTTAAGACGTCCTGGTCGTATCTGGGCACGCTTCTGGAAGGTGAACTGTCGCCGAACAGATCCATGGTCGCTTTGAAGCTGGGCTGCGTGTTCGCTATAAGTGAAGGATGCTCGTGTTCTGTTGAATTAGAGGTACGGGTAAATTACTGATTAATTTCACGAGAAGGACCTGAGATGGAGAAGAGCCGGTGGTGGAATCGTATTTCCCTTTTTATTTTTTTTTTTGCATTTTGCCTGTTAAACCTCGAATCGTGCAAGAATCAAGTGACCTTTGGATAGTTTTCTTATCCGAAATTTCCTAACTAATTAACTGAATTATCCCGACCAACAGAGGACATGCTGGGCATCGACCTTCCACGAGATCTAAAATTAAGGGTTGAATGTCCTCGCCAATGGATTCATTTGGGAAAAACAGAAGAGCTTTTTTGTTTACTGTAGACAGAATCAGAAATGTTAAATCAGCACAAATTACATTGTAAATTTGCTTCGCAGACCTTTGGAACAGCCGCATGCAAATCCGACACCAGTAGTTCCTTTTAATTCGACAGACGCCGAAACATTTCTGACTGAGGTTTTAGCGTTAAAAATAATAAAAAATAAAACGTAGGCGTGTTTATTTCCGTTAGACTCGCACAGCTGCGTGTTAGTAGCGAACTCGAACACAGCTGGAAAAGTCAAAGTGTGTTAGAACAGCGTGAAGAGAGAGAGAGGACTTGCCTGAAGTGAAATGCGTCAGAGTTGGAAAAGAAGCAGCGGCAGCAGTAGAGGAAGGAAGACTGGGTTCATCTGAAGAAAGAAAAATAAAAAAGCGTGTGAGAAGGACAGAAAACCGGAACGTGTTGAGCGAGCACAGAAAGTGATCCCGTGTAACGTCCTTCAAAAACCTTACCACCAATATGACTACAGATATGGTACATCTCCAAAAGAAACCATGTGGCAGTCAATCAGGAGCCACACCTCATAACTGTTTAAAGAGCAATAAATAAACCTCATGGCTGTAGGTTCGGTCTGGATGAAGGAAAACACAGTGAAGGTCCCGGAATTTGAAGGAAGAGAATAGTAGATTCCTGATGTAATGTGCATGTTCTCAATCGCACCAGACGCACCTTCAGGTCCTACACTGAAGTTTAGAGCTTTTAGAGGCTGTAATCTGAACTCCTGACCATTTCCAGAAAAAATAAAAAATCAGAAACTTTCCATTAAAAACATCATCTGGGGAAATTTGTGGAATTTTCCAAGTTCCCAAAGAATTTATGAGAATTTTGGTGGAATTCGTTATAAATTTGCATAAAATTTATAAAAAAATATGCATCATATACAAATGTAAATATGAACGTTTCGTTTTTGGTGAGAAACTGACACGCATGCAAAATAATACGGATTAAAAAATAATAAATTAATAAAAGTCATTAAATCATTTTTTAAATTAAGTACAAATTTCGACAATCACTTTTTTTTTTTTTTACATTATTGTGTGTGCAGGAAAGAAGAAATGATGTTTTATCCTGGAATTATCCTGAAAGATTTTTTTCCCCACCTATATTTAAATTCCCTGTTAACCTGCAATTCCCAGTTCATTCCCTTGAATTCCCATTATACGTTTTCAGTCTTGAAAATTCCTGAGTTGAATTAGAGGTACGGGTAAATTACTGATTAATTTCACGAGAAGGACCTGAGATGGAGAAGAGCCGGTGGTGGAATCGTATTTCCCTTTTTATTTTTTTTTTTGCATTTTGCCTGTTAAACCTCGAATCGTGCAAGAATCAAGTGACCTTTGGATAGTTTTCTTATCCGAAATTTCCTAACTAATTAACTGAATTATCCCGACCAACAGAGGACATGCTGGGCATCGACCTTCCACGAGATCTAAAATTAAGGGTTGAATGTCCTCGCCAATGGATTCATTTGGGAAAAACAGAAGAGCTTTTTTGTTTACTGTAGACAGAATCAGAAATGTTAAATCAGCACAAATTACATTGTAAATTTGCTTCGCAGACCTCGGAACAGCTGCATGCAAATCCGACACCAGTAGTTCCTTTTAATTCGACAGACGCCGAAACATTTCTGACTGAGGTTTTAGCGTTAAAAATAATAAAAAATAAAACGTAGGCGTGTTTATTTCCGTTAGACTCGCACAGCTGCGTGTTAGTAGCGAACTCGAACACAGCTGGAAAAGTCAAAGTGTGTTAGAACAGCGTGAAGAGAGAGAGAGGACTTGCCTGAAGTGAAATGCGTCAGAGTTGGAAAAGAAGCAGCGGCAGCAGTAGAGGAAGGAAGACTGGGTTCATCTGAAGAAAGAAAAATAAAAAAGCGTGTGAGAAGGACAGAAAACCGGAACGTGTTGAGCGAGCACAGAAAGTGATCCCGTGTAACGTCCTTCAAAAACCTTACCACCAATATGACTACAGATATGGTACATCTCCAAAAGAAACCATGTGGCAGTCAATCAGGAGCCACACCTCATAACTGTTTAAAGAGCAATAAATAAACCTCATGGCTGTAGGTTCGGTCTGGATGAAGGAAAACACAGTGAAGGTCCCGGAATTTGAAGGAAGAGAATAGTAGATTCCTGATGTAATGTGCATGTTCTCAATCGCACCAGACGCACCTTCAGGTCCTACACTGAAGTTTAGAGCTTTTAGAGGCTGTAATCTGAACTCCTGACCATTTCCAGAGAAAAATTTTAAATCAGAAACTTTCCATTAAAAACATCATCTGGGGAAATTTGTGGAATTTTCCAAGTTCCCAAAGAATTTATGAGAATTTTGGTGGAATTTGTTATAAATTTGCATAAAATTTATAAAAAAAATATGCATCATATACAAATGTAAATATGAACATTTCGTTTTTGGTGAGAAACTGACACGCATGCAAAATAATACGGATTAAAAAATAATAAATTCATAAAAATCATTTTTTAAATTAAGTACAAATTTCGACAATCACTTTTTTTTTTTTTTTTTTACATTATTGTGTGTGCAGGAAAGAAGAAATGATGTTTTATCCTGGAATTATCCTGAAAGATTTGTTTTCCCCACCTACATTTAAATTCCCTGTTAAACTGCAATTCCCAGTTCATTCCCTTGAATTCCCATTATACGTTTTCAGTCTTGAAAATTCCTGAAATTTCGCAACCGTACTCGGCGACCGCGGCTCGTTTAGAGTAAAAAGCTTTATGTTCAAAAGACGAACATTTTGTGTTCTAATAAATAGAAGACGGCGCGGGACAGAATTCCGAGTCTTGAAAGGGAACATCACAGCTGGTGTAGAAAAAAATAACTTCATATTGAGTTTTAACGTCCCTGCTGGAAACCTGCATAATAAAATCAGCTGACTTTCCTCCATTAGGAAGACAGGACTACAGGACTACAGGATTTGCTTGACATATTAGACTTTATGGACAAAAGTTTGTGGACACCTGAGCATAAGACTTAAGTGTCCTTTTCGAACACAAAATAAAAATAAAAATAGCCCCCATTTTTCTGGGAAGACGTTCCCGCGGATTTTATTGCGGAGGTCAAAATTTGCTCGAGATCAGGTTTGGATCTCCTAGTTCATTCGATTCCAGCATTTCTGGAGACGATTGTGTTCCTCTGATCCTCAGAAGGCTGGAAGGTGACAGGTGTCCCAATACTTTTGCTCTCTGATTTTATCACAAAGATCCGAGATCGGATTTCGAGACGATTTCATGGCGAGGACAAAAATATTCCGATTCGAATCCGAAAACAATCTTGAGGACGATCTAAGAAAAGCCACAGACGTGAGAAGATCACAGAACATGCATTTTCTTTGAAACTATAATCATACTTTTACTTGTTATATCGGATCTACTTTCGAATTGAGTTATTACGGAGCATTGGGCTTTTTTATGACACGTTTCTAAACAGTTTGAGGATCTTCGTCTGTGCTGCGCTGTCTGATGTTACACGTGGTTGAAGATGAAGCTCTGGTTTATATACACAAGACTTTTCCTGTAGGTTACGTTATGAACTGTCGCTCCGAAGCGGCGAGACGGTGTAACTTTCAGCACCGAGACACTTCGCACAAAGAGTCAGGAGGAAAAGGACACACCCAGACCGCTGCCTTTTTCCCCCCTCTTCCCCCACAACCCCTGAAAAGAACACCGCCGCTGTAAGGACCACTCGCTCTATATATAGATTAGTGTTTCAGATCAACACCCCTCCCTTATCGGCCTACTAGATCCGTTCGGTGGAAGGGTGTGGTCCGAGGAATCAAGCCAAAAGTTCAGACGAAATCCTACAAGAAAAAAAATCAAATCAATCAATCACAGACTGTGCACTTGTGAAATGTGCAGCATCATCGCATTTGGCACTTGGAAAAGCACCGGTTCTGTTTAATGGACTTTGGGTTTGTGTTTTTTCAGGGCGTGGGCCGGAAATTTCCTGGATTGATTTGGTTTATTTCGGATTAATGACAGAACGCAATAGGGACAAATCACTAAGGGTTCATTTATTTATCTAGATTCCTGTCATCGTTATAGTTCAGCCATTAAAGCCCATTCTACATACATACATTATTTACATTTAATTCATTTGATTTGTTTTGAACATTTGACTATTTGACTTTTCACTCATATTCAGAATTATTATTATATTTATTTATTCCACCTTATACCAAAATTCATCAAAACATGAGTCCAAGGTGAATTATATATTATTACAAATCATTTTAATGCATAGAAATTATACATTCTTTTGTTTTATAATTAATTTTTATCCCCTGAAATCACAAAACCTTAAAGAAAGCTCGAGCTCCTATTGTTTGACTGGACGCACACACCCCGTTAGCATGAATGAATTAGCATAAAAAAAATAAAATAAAAATAAAACAGACAAATTGCTTAAGGATTTAAAGTTATTGCCAAAAGACAATAAATGTACCAAATGATTTTTTTATGTCATGTCATTTGTCCTTTTCTATCCGTTGTATTAAAATGGCTGCATTTCGGATTAGCATTAGCATGTGTGCTAGTCATCTGTCTCGGTGTGATCTATGCTAGCTCCCGAGTCGCGCGGTGTCACCGCTCCGCTTTCATCTTTTTTTTTTTTTTTTATTGATTAATTTGTTGTTGTTTTAAAATAACATTTATCTTAAAAATAATAATAATAAACGAGTTTAATTGAGCGCGCGAGATTTCGTGTTTATTTATTTATATATATTTAATAACGTTTCAGGATCCGCTACACCGGCGGAGAATCGACTCTTTTTATTTTTATTATTTTTATGACATTCTTTAAAATTATTTCCCCAATTATAATTAGAATCCAATTCAAAACATTTCCGGAAATTGTCTTTCGATAAATTCAGTTTAAAAAGACGCACGAATTAAATAATAATTAATAAAAAAAGACACTCACGGGATGATGGAGACGCAGAGACTGCGGGAGTCGACTCGGAGTCGATTCCGACGTTCTCCACCACCGGGTTCCACCTCACCTCTTCTTTTTTCTCCTCAAGCTCTGATCTTAAATCTTTCTGGAGCTCAACCGGAGCTTCAAAGATCTCCTCTTTTACACCGAATCCAAAGTCCTGATCTTTTACCGCAAACTCGGATTCGAACGCGATCTCCTCTGGAGGACTGGTGCTCCTGGGGTGGTGGATCTCTTCTGGATGATGTGCTGCAGATGAAAGGTCCTGATCTTGGATCGCGTGTACAGGTTGTATAAACGTAAAAGGATCCTCGTGCACCTCTTTGAGATCCACCAGGTTTATGGGTTCTTCTACTTTTTCTTCGTGCACTGCTGGAATTGTATCCAGCATCTGAGTGCTGTCAGGTTCCTCAGGGCTTTCAAACTCCACAGGTCGAGAAATCAAATCAACAGATTTCTCCAGACATTCAGTCTCGGCTTTGTTCTCGGGGGTGTGCACATCCATCTCCTGTCGTCTTCTCCATTCTTCTTCTTCCTCTTCTTCTTCTTCTTCTTCTGCACCTTCCACGTCAGCTTTCTGGACTCGAACCTCCTGGACATAACGTTCTCCACCAAATATACCTAGATTTTCATCCTGAGCTGTGTGCTCACTGAAACCTGACTCTCTCCATGGTTTCATCTCATCTTCTCCTTCCACGTTTGGAGTTGTGGAGGAAACTTGTTCGGCGTCTGCCATCTTGAAAACGTGACTCTAAATCTATTTCTTATTTATTCTAGATCTTTTTATGTTCCAACTACTGTCTTGTTAACACCCCCCTCTCACCTCCGGTGGGTTTTCTCCTGCACGCCGGCACCGTTATCTTCTGATTTCTGTGTTTGATGTTCTCCAGAATGACGGGGAGGAAATAAAAGTGAGGACCGGCGGCGCAGAGGAGCAGCAGCACACAAGCCTGATTTTTCTTCTGCTGCGGAATATTGAAATAAGCTCCAGTGATCGACACGCAGTTCAACCAATCACAGAGCAGAGAAAAGAAAGTCCCGTTTCCATCCCCGCCCATCCGTTCAGAAGACCACGCCCACATCCTCCCCATGCCTTCTTAAAGCGCAATGCAATGAGGAAGCTCTGTAGACCAGCTCTGCTCTAATATTAACTCTAGAAATCATTAGTATTATTCAGAACATTATTATATTTAATATCTCACATCTCAACTTGGTGCATAAACCGGATTTTCTGAGACACTTTCAAGTCAAACGGCGTCAAAACAGCGGCCTTGGAGCCCAAGATCTTCATCTTCATCTTCGGAAGAGTGACGAAGTGAACGTGTTTTTATATTTTTAATTCTGTAAAATAGCTCCATTCGCTCTCGGGCCTCTTCAGAGCCTGTTTCATCATAGGGTTAATATATGGGAGATCTACGTAGGTTTAAATCAAAGGTCACCACATTGGCCTGGTTTGGGCATCTCTGGTCTACACAGTAGCAGTCTGGAGAAGAACCACATGAGGAACGCTGTTTCATCTCAGAGTTTTGGGCAGATCACATGAGACAGACTCCAGTCACATTAAAGATAGATAGATAGAAGCAATTGTAGATAGATAGATAGATAGATAGATAGATAGATACATAGATACATAGATACATAGATACATAGAAGCAATTGTAGATGGATAGATAGATAGATAGATAGATAGATAGATAGATAGATAGATAGATAGATAGATAGATAGATGGATGGATGTTTGGCCCCTTCCTGATTCCTTAATGTTCTACATGTTCGTCACTTTAGTCTGATAATCTGAAACATTAATGTAGATATTAGTAAAAAAGAAAACACAAGGAAACACAACATGTTTTTAAGGGAATATTTTTATTATTGAGGGAAACAAAATCCAAAACTACATGGCCCTGTGTGAAAAAGTGTTTGCCCCCTAAACCTAATAACTGGTTGGGCCGCCCTTAGCAGCACGTCTCCACTCAGTTTCTAGCTATTAAATGATCTGTTGTATTGCATTATTCTGTGATGATTCGTTATTGTTTTTAGAAATACAGCATAGAAGTTGAACTGTAATTAAATTGTGCATTTTGCAAGGATTTTGTTGCTGGGCTGTTTTTTTGTTTGGGTTGATTCACACAGACCTGGCAACCGTAAATGTAAGGCAAAGTTCAGTATGTGCAGAAATGTTCAGTAGATGATTTAAAAAAATTATACTTTAGATCAGGATTGATCAGGATTTATGGTGTAAAACTAGTATTAAAGTATAAAATGATATATATAGTAGAACCTACACAATACAAGATAATAAACCTACTGTATACAATGTGTGAAAAAGAGAGAACTATAGTGTGTGTACTTGTAAACATAAACACAATGTTGTGCAAAAACAGCATAGCAACAATCAAGAGGTGCCGAACAGCATTGTGGACATGAACGCTGTTTATCTGTTTGTAAGCTGATGAAACAATGTGCTCAAAGTTCAGCTTGCAAAACCATGTCATTTACACACACTAGTCATATATATATATACTTCCTCTTTTCACTACACAAAAAAACCCTACAATTGACTCACTTTATTTCACACATCTGTTTTTATGAGTCACATGACCATAAAAAAAAATAAAGGCCGTAGCTTTCAGTCACCTGAGCTTCCTGTGCTTAAAGATGCCCTTTAACACGCTCAGGTCATGTATTGATCTCCTGGTGCTTTGAATGGAATCGATTATTCATACATGTGCTGTAAGTAAAACGAGTTAAGTCTTTAATGCACTTGCTGAGACATCAGTCTAATGATATCAGGGAAAAGAGTATCCGTATCCTCCTGGTTCCTCCTGCACCTCTTTGCATTATGTGACTCGGTCTTTGTTTGCAACGCATTCAAAAAGCTTGTTCTTGCTTCATACGCTCTTGGATTTCTGCGATATGGAGTTTCGTTCACTTATCGAGTTATGAATCGTACTTTGGAATGGGAAACGGTTACTGATAGTAAGGATTATAATATTAATAATAAGCTGTGGAGAGCCATCAGGGCCAGAAAATGTCCTTTTGTTTGAATTTATTTTTGTCCATGAATATCTATTAAATCATTCCTAATAATCCTCATTTCATAGCGATCCAATCAGATTCTAGCCTTCAAATTTAAAGATTTAAATCTATATTGCTTAAACCAATCAGAGTGCGATGTAGCCGCTCCAAGGCCCTCTAGAAGGCATCCGATCACGTCGGCATTTTCTTCGATCGGATGGTCAGAGCTCGCAAACCGGGTCTGTAGCAAACTGCACGGCATCTATTCTCGTGGGTTTAATAGATTGTATTTAATTCTACAATGATCGACAGAGGAGAAGAAATCGATTCCTTACAAGGAAGTTCACAAGACGCATCCAGCATTTTCAAGAAACATCCAAAGTCCAAATAGTTATGCTTTTTGATAAAAACTGATATACTTTCCCAGTAGAATCTGCACACAAAACACACAATTCGCTCCCGTTAAAGACGTGTATGCGGACGGTGCAGCTGCGGCTACAGCGAAAGGAGACGTGTGTTGAATTGTGTTTGTTGGGTTTCTTGCTTTATGGAAATCATTCTCACTGTATGAGACTCCTGTGTGTGATGGAGTGCTCTGTTCTGCCGCGTTTCTCTGTAATATTGATCGTTTCTAAAGAGGTGGTGTCATAATGATGGTATTACGAGGGGCATTGTTTCAGGTAGAAGACCACTGAAGGCCTGGGGGTGAAATACACGCATAATACTGGTTATAATAATATTAATATTTACATTTATTTTTAATTAGTAATCAGGTGATTAGAAATGAAGGATACCTGTTTTCTCAGCATTTATTCATTTACTTATTTATTCACGGCCAAGTGAAATGGAGCAAGCGTGGAGTACTGTGCGACCAACTCCATTATTCAGGTTGTGCGCTGGATTTTACTTCGAGCTGTATCAGTTTTCTTATGCTGCAGTGAAAGACTGAGAGAGAATGGCAGTGCTTTAGGGAGAGAGAATGAGAGAATGAGAGAGAGAGAGAGAGAGAGAGAGAGAGAGTATGACTGCCTGCTTAATGTACCAGGAATCAGGCTAAAAATGTACCACATATAATTATACTTTTACTCCATACAAAGTCAGGACATTATTCTTTTCGGCAAAAAAAAAATAAAAAAAATCCTGTTCTTGCGTCTTGCAAAAGACATTCCCAAATCCTTAACCCATAAAATTCATTCATCTTCATTCCCAAGATATTAATCACGATTAACGTCCTAGATGTTATTCGTTGGAGCACGAGGTCGTGCCTCTCACAGCTTTCAGATATGACGCGTTTGCTAAACATTTCTGGAATGAGGCCTTGCAAGGATGAGTCCTAAAAAAGGAGCTCTGAAGCCGTTTCGGCGTCTTGATTACACACTCCCACCCCCCAGATTGAGTTCTCTTCAATTGGAGACCACTCTGCGTACCTGAGGATGGTTTCAGATGAACAGCCTAAAGATCTTGAGCAACTCCAGAACTATGAGAGGATCTGGACTGTAATTAATGGCTTAGGTCTGCAGTTTGCATGAAAACCTCAACAATGATGGAACTGTAACGAATGGACTTTCGGTGGGGACATTCTAAAACGCATAACGTGAAAACAAAAACTGCAAAGGCGGCGTTTTTAAAAGACCAAACTCAGTAAACACAAATCTGTACAACATATGTTTTACGTTATAGATTTACAGTTAACAGGATTTTATGCAGAGTAACATGCATATATCGTCTTTATAAATCTGAGCAAGTGAAGCTTAAGGGCCTTGCTCAAGGGCCCAGCAGTGGTTTAAGGGCCCAACAGTTGCAGCTTGGTGGTGATGGGATTTGAACTTAGCGCTAGAACCCCGTAAATCATTCTTTAAAAAATATGCAACTTAGGTAATGAGATAAAATTCTAGCACCAACAAGTTGCCATTGTTGGGCCCTTAAACAAGGCCCTTAATCCTCAACTGCTCAGGAGTATAAATTAGATACTATCATCCTAATCGCTCTGGAAAATCACTTCTGCCAAATGGTGGGAATCCAAATATACTGTCACTTTGACATCCAGTTGTACGTGTAAATGTAACCTACTTGCTAGCAAGCTAGATTTTTTCCAATTTAAAAATTCTGTGACTGGAAAATCTAGACGAACTCCAACATGTAATTGAATCCAGGCCAGTAATCCGCTACTAAATAATTGCCGGTTTACTCCCACACTAACACTAGAGTATCAACCTGGCTAAGATTATTACTAATTATCTAACATTATGATCTCATGTCTAGCAAACTAGCTAACATGAGGTGCACTGTTATCCTGGATAATTAAAACATGTAGCCAAGTTTGCTAGCTGAAGTAAGGATTACTAGCACACTAGCATTGCCGTTAAAATGTTTGTATTTTGCTAGCAAGCTAGACAACATTAGGCATATCATTGTTAGCCTGGTTAGCTAGCATTTGACGGTTGATGGTTCATCTACTTATACATATTGAAACATTTGAAGCCATTTCAGGAAATTACTTTAGTCTGTTGTTGTTTTTTTCATTAGCATAAAAACAATCGAACGTTATGCTATCTATTATATTAGCCTATGTATTTAGCTAGTGGGTGGAAATGAGGACTTTGGCTGAAGGGATAATTTATGTACTAAAATGGTAGCTCAAGTTGCTTTAATGCTAAAACTTCCCTTGGTTTATAAATGAGGTAAACTTCATAACGACCCTCATTCCCTGGTGATGATAGAACATCAATCCTTCATGTCATCCGTGTTATTTTTAAAGAATGTAACACGATAGCTGCCTCTGCCTGACACGACTTGTGTTCTAGGAGCCAAGGAAGCTCGGATATTTCCAAACCCGGCTGGAAAAGTGAAAGCAGGGATAGCAATACGTGATCACCACGTGATGTGCTGGTCATCTCTGTGCTTGGGGGATTTCTAGAGGGGACAAAAGGGTAACAGAATAATTCATGAAGCATGACTAATTATCCTTTGATTTCGCGATGATGGCAATGATACCCCAGTTGTTGGCGTTTCTACCTTTGCCTTGTTTATGCGTGAATTATCCACCACGTCTAATAAAGGGTGGTGGGTGGAATTAAAAAGGAATCTAGAAGTTGAGGGAAAAATCATTAGTTTTGCTCAAAAATCAAAACGATTGGCTCTGACATCAATGCAGGGTTTGGAAACACCAATTGTTTATTGGGTTTTGAGAGACACATGCATGTTCCTTTTGCTTCTATGCAACAAACTAGAACTTGTAACAGTATGTTTATTAACTTTATATTTCTCCTCCATTAGAATGAAGAATAGGTTTACAAACTCTGTATGCGGATAGTTCATTTCTCCAAACCTTCAGCTTAAATACTTTGCCAGGCCTCTTCTAAAAATATGTTTTTCACTCAATTTCTTTGTGATCCAGTTCATCTCAGAGCCGTTCCATAGGATTTCAGTGCAGTGACTGGGCATGGTGTTGAAGTATGGAATGTTGGTTCACCCCAATGGAATAAATCTTAACCTTCCCTGCTCCAAAACAATGCTAAACCATTAAGCTTCCACCTCCATGTTTGACTGTGTTCTCCATCTTACAAAAGTTATTTTGATAAAAATAAAAATGTCCCATTTAGACTCCGAAGAACTTTCTTCCACTCATTCACCAACCATTGTTTTGTTTTGATTTTTTTCCTTTGGAACAGCATGGAGATCCCATCTTCAGCTTAGACTCATCAGATTTCTCAACCTCATACAGATGCGGTTTGTGTTAAGAATTTGACTTTTTGCCATCGTGTAAATCAGCGAGCTCCCGTTTTGTAAAAGAAATCCGTCTGTGTCTGGGAGACTTTTACAAGGAAGGTGAAAGTTGCTCGTTGCAGGCGGTCCAAACTTGCGCAGGACACGGGCGAGAGATGTTATCATTCCTCGCGGGGTGGACGTGCGTTCTTTTTTTTCCACTAAATGAGATTCCTGAGTGAAGAAGCTCCACCGCCAGAGTCAGAAATGCAGAATCACTGTCGAGACTAAGGTCATGATGACGCTGCTATTCCGGGCCTGTGAACGACTGTGATCAGCGATCAACATTTCAGCAGCATGACTCATACACTGGCTCATTCTTCAAGAATAAACAACACATATGCTCTGTTAGAGATGAATGTACCCGCTTTGTAGGATCTCAGATCGAAGGAATCCTCCAGCGAGATTTTCTCGTGAAGCTCTAGTCATTGTAAGGTGGGTAATTTATCATATTTCCATGCCTGAAATAAAAATAAAAAAAGAAGCTGCAGAAGAACCATAAATTGATAATAATGCAAAAATGTATGTAAAATTGTACCCATTGGCAAAATCGATGTTGAATGAGAAGATGTGTCGAATAAAAATGAGCGACTTTAGTAAACAAGTTGCTTTTGGTGATTTATTAATATGAAGAGCCAACATACGTTTTTGTTCCTTCTTCCTCTAATAATAATTTTACGACCCAGTCTAGGCCACACAGAGTAACTAGCTCGGGATTCAGGAGAATGGATCTTTATGAAATAACACAAACCTGACACACACAACGTTTTGGTATATTGTTAACACAAGTGGTATCACTACATATACACACACAACTTTACAACAACTTGTCTTCAGGGTGGACCGAGGCCAATACAATATATAATCAAACTTCTCAAACTTCTACTACGAAAATTAAAGAAAAACAATCCCCACCCCCAAAGGAAATGGCAGCCACACCCCTACTGGCAGTAAACTAAGTGATATCTTTAAACAGAAAAGGTAAACAAGTCCGAAAGTGCAAACCAAACTCAGGGTCAAAATACAAGCAAAAGTCAAAACCAGAACAAACACCAATCTTCTTTAAATTGGAGCATCGGTCACGATGTCATCGGTTGCAGGCGGGATCAAGGCAGGCCAGGGCAGTCTGGAAACTCTGGTTGGGAATGGAACCCGCACATAACACAACATACAACTTTCTTTCGGCTTCTCCCGTTAGGGGGCGCCACAGCGGATCATCCGCATGTTTGATATGGCACATGTTTTTACGCTGGATGCCCTTCCTAACGCAACCCTCGACATTTATCCGGGCTTGGGACCGGCACTGAGAGTGGCTGGGGTTGGTTCCCTGACCGGGGATCGAACCCGGGCCTCAGCGTTGAGCGCGCCGCATCCTAACCACTAGACCACCAGGGACCTATAACACAACATACAACGAACACGACAAAAAAATAAAAAGTAAAGGTTGTAACAATAATAATAATTATAGTGATACGAATTTTTATTTATGTGCGTCTCACGTGACACTCAAGGACACGTTACATACAATAAAACCACAAAACAATAAACAACAACAATTTCAAATAATTAAACACTATACAACCAATAAGGCGATCGTTATAAGACCCCAAGTTCTTTACACAGGCGGGGGAGGGAAACGTTCTTTAGCTGTATTTTCGTTTTTTCACTACTTCGCAACGTTACAAAGTTAAATACTTTTTACTCAACTACATTTTGCGAAGTCATGCGTTCCTTTTTAATTGGATAAAAACGTAACTGGTCAAACCACCAATCAGGATCGAGAGCGTTTTGTTTTCAAAAGTATAGGATTACTTACCTAATTCTTCCTGATCTTGTGTAGGACTGAAATAGCACAATGTACGCACCTGTGACTGGCAAACGTGTTTACAAAAACTAGTTCCTGTTACAGTAAATATAATATGGTGACCTCCACTCTGAGAGGTTTTACTAGATTTTGTGGAGATTTTTGTGAGCTTCATTGAGCCTCAAAGGTGTTAGTAAAGTCAGGTACTGATAAAGGTGAGGTGAGGAGGCCTGGGCCTAGACCTCAGCAGGAGATCTTCCACTCGATCCCATGTAAAGCAGATCTTAACGAACAGGTTTGGGTATCCGAGTTTAAGTGAGGGGAAAATTTCATGCACCCGAAAGAGATCTTATGTGGAAATAACAGATGGCATAATAATCAGTAACTATTACCAGACTTATATGAGGTTTTGGTGCTCCGAGAGCCGTGCCAGATTTCAAACTGTGCTCTGGAACGGGATTCTGTTGCCCCCGGGTATCGTATTGCCTTTTCTGCCCGCTGTTCCCAGTGCTGCAGTTTTGCAGCACTACGATCCTGATGAGACAGCTAAAGAGACTCAGGTGGAAGGGATTAGACCTGATGCCTTGCTCATCAAACAGGCCTGAAGCTGTGCAAGCCTGTAGAAGGTGATGGGAAACTTGGAACCGGCATTCAAGTCCTCATCCTGCGTTTGTCTAATTATTTTAATCTAATTACCCGCATGAAGAGCAAATCTGAAGTGGGGGTTCTCCAACCCTTTGTAGACCACAGACCACTTTGGTCTGCTAAATATTCTCACGGACCTGCTGGGAGGACGTGTGTAGAAGGGGGAGGGGGTAATTGTGTTAATCCCAACAGTCTATTCGAAGCATTTCATAGCATTTCCTCTTAAAATGTACGTTTGCGTTTCTATCCGATCAGATTTCAGCCGTCACGTGTTGCCGGGGGGGCGGGAGGTCTTCAGAATCAACCCTGCCCTTGTTGCATAAACTCCTTGTCGCATGAAGGCTTTTGCTTCAACCAATCAGATTTCGTGCATAGCAGGCATCCAATAACGTCAACAATTTCACGAGCTTTGATTGGACGGTCAGAGAGCGCACTAGTCGGAGCTCGCGAACTGCATCTGTAGCGCGAGCTCGAATCTATTGGTGTGGATTTAATAGCTTTTTTTTTTTATTCCACCCTGACAGACAGAGTCTCCAATCACTCTTATAATAAACTCCAACCTTCTGGGAAGATGTTCCACTACATTTACGGGAGATTTCTAGCTCATTCAGCCAGTTTACATCAGGTACTGGTGTAAAATGAGGTAATGAGGCCTGGGGTGATGTTCACATTCATCTTAAAGGTGTTTCATAGAGTTAGAGCTCTATAGCAGGAGATCTTCCACTCCAACCCATGAAAAGCATATCTTCATGGAGCTGGAACAGGTTTTGGTCTCCTAGTTCAAGTGAAGTGAAAAGTCGGTTGTCGCAATCCTTTTGACCGCATAGCGTGTTTGTATGTTTCTGCTCGCGGGGTGCCAGGAGTTTAAAAAATCCTCCGTCCAGCCATCGCTCTGGGAATCCATGAGCCGTTTTCCACTTTCACACACAGCAACATTCAAACTTGACGTCTAAAATATCATGCAGACTAAATATAAAAGGGTTCCAGGTGAACTCACAATAGAAAGTGACTAAACGTGAGACAGACCTGTCTCTATCACACACACACACACACACACAAGACTAAATGCTTAGCTAATATTCAAAAATACACTCCAATGCTAGCAAAGGTTTTGCTAGCAGGAGAGAATCGTGTTAAAAAGCAAACAAAAATGGCTGTTTTTCAGCGAAAAGTCCTTTGTGTCATAGATAAAGCTGAGGTCAAAGCTCTAAGGTGAAATACTGTGAGGAACCGAGATGAAAAAAAAAACAAAAACGTGAAAATAATAAAGAAATAAAAAAACTGAAAAGAATTACACACATCACAAGGCACAACTATGACAATCATCACCATTATTTTAACATCATCATGTTTTTTTATTGTAATTCGAACATTTTTTTGTTTTAATGAAATACTGTGAGGAACCGAGATGAAAAAAAAAACAAAAACGTGAAAATAATAAAGAAATAAAAAAACTGAAAAGAATTACACACATCACAAGGCACAACTATGACAATCATCACCATTATTTTAACATCATCGTTTTTTTATTGTAATTCGAACATTTTTTTGTTTTAACACTTTAAAGGTGTTCCTTCAAAAAAAAAAAAAAAAAACGTTTCCAATTTTTGCCTCATCCTTTTCGAACTACAATATAAAGTATAAAGTTTTATTAAAGTAACTTTCACATTTACTTAAATAAAACTTTTTGTTTGTTGTTTTTTTTACACCTGAGATGGAGTCTATCATGCTGAAGACGGCAGCCAATCAGATGCATCCATGAGCACGCGTATGAGGAAGAGGGCAGAAAGCGAATTTCTCAGATTGATTCCCTGAGAAACGAAGCTTCGTACGCTTCACCCTGCGCTTAGTAGCAGGTAGAGAGACGGCTAGAGGTTTAAAATATGCAACTTTCATCCAAAATTCTCACAAATATCCAAAGATATTGGATTATTATAGCATTTTTGGGGCTTCATTATCCATCAGCATGGTTGATATTGCTGAAAAAGTACACAATACACACTATACACTATACCTCACATACTCTTGTGTTTTATTCCTCTAAATGGTTAGGAGTTAATGGTGGACAATGAGACGTGGTCTGGCCCCAGTGTGCAGGTGGGGCGTGAACACTGGGAGTGTGTCGAATGCGGATGCGAGAGTTGAGCTGCAGGGAGAAAAACAAGCCGCCTGAGCGAGTCGAGTGATGTAACGCTACGAGTGACGCTGCAGTTCTTCGGCTACACACACTCACTCACACACACACAACCACACACACATTTACACACAATAACAATGACCCAGCAGAAGGTTCAGGCTCGGGTCGACTCCGGTTGTTGCAAAAGATCGATAGGAACTGAAACGCCAAAGGCTTCGGCTGCTCCCCAACACACACCCACACACACACACACACACACACACACACACACACACGATTCAAATGGTAATTAAAAATAATGAAATTATTGTATTTCTGTACAATACGATGTAATATTTTAAATAGAATTTTCACGATTTCATGATTTCACAAATTTCCACTTCTCAGTTTCTTCAGGTCGAATCCAATAAATTCCCGTTTCGTATATATATTAAAAAAACTTTCCTGCAAGTTGATTGGCTGCAATTAAAAAAGTGGGGACCTGCAAATGCATCTTTGCACGTGGAAAAAAAAACCCCGGGCAAATGATTTAATACGGATAACCTTGTAGAACTACATTCAAACGTAGATTATGGAAAGCGATTTACGTTTGAAGGTATTGAAATTATTGAAGCGAGAAAAAAAAGGAAATATTATTAAACGAAGCAAAATATGGAAAGGAAAAAAACTGAATAATAAAACAAAATCCAATAAATTAATAAATAATAATAATCCATCACCAGCATCACAAATCACTGCACAAACTGTGAAAGCAAGAACTATGACAATCATCATCATTATTTTAACAGTTTATAGGACTGTGGTGAGACCTGAGATGTTGTATGGTTTAGAGACAGTGGCATTGAGTAAAAGACAGGAGGTGGAGCTGGAGGTAGCAGAGCTGAAGATGTGGAGATGTTCGTTGGGAGTGACGACGATGGACAGGATTAGAAATGAGTTTATTAGAGGAACAGCGCAAGTAGGATGTTTTGGAGACGAGGTGAGGGAGGTGAGATTGAGATGGTTTGGACATGTGCAGAGGAGGAACATGGGGTATATCAGTAGAAGAATGCTGAGTATGGAGACACCAGGAAGGAGGAAAAGAGGAAGACCAAGGAGGAGGTTTATGGATGTGGTGAGGGAAGACATGCAGGTGGTTGGTGTGAAAGAGGCAGATGTAGAGGACAGGGAGGTATGGAGACAGATGATCCGCTGTGGAGACCCCTAATGGGAGAAGCCGAAAGAAGAAGAAGAAGAAGATCATCATTATTTTAACATCATCATCATGATCATCATCACCATCATCATCATCATTATTTTAACATCATCATCATCATCATCATCATCATCATCATCATCACCACTATTTTAATATCATCACCATCATCACCATCATCATCATCTTCATTTAAACATCATCTTAACATCATCATCATCATCTTGAAATGATTGCCAAGTTTATTTTTTTGTGCTGTGTGTTTAGAGATGATGACTAGGCTCAGTGTGTGTGTGTGTGTGTGTGTGTGTGTGTGTGTGTGTGTGTGTGTGGGTGTTTGTGGACTGAGGAGGAGTCGCTTGCTTTCATGTGCCTTGTTACCATAGTGGCGGAGCGACGTGACAAAGAGCTCAGTGTGCAGTGGAGGAGATCACAAAGCTGCCCTTTTCCCTTTTCTCTCGCCTGCTGGGAAGAAAAAGCATCCACGGTGACAGCGACAGTGACCCGCCCCAACACACACACACACACACACACACACACACACACACACACACACACACACACATTTAAAATCTCATTATCATTCTCACTGACGTGGGGGTTTTTGGTACCGACTGCATCCTAAAAAGTGCTGATGCATCAGTGATGAGTCGTTCATGAACGATTCTTTCTTCTGAGTCGTTCTGAGAACGAATCATTCGTGAACAAAACGTCACAATTGAGTTACTCGTTCTTTATCATAATTTGTCCTTAGCTGTGTTGTCATATTTTCAGAATTGTAACTTAAAGTTGGTGTGTGTAGACGTGTTGTTGGATCTGCTTATTGAAAATGTATCATTTGTAATTATTTCTGATCAAACAGACAAAAAAAAAAAAAAAAGATTGGTTCATTTTGATGAACGAAATCCAAAGAAACAAATCTGATCTTCCCTTCACCATGAAGTACTGAACAGGAACTGAGTTTCCCTGAAATCTTGTGTTTGACTCACCGGCGCCACCTGGTGGCTACATAAAGACGTGCTCCATGATCTGGGCACTGTCGTGGCCTGGAGAGAGGAGCACGGCGCCGTCGTTGAGCAGCAGCGTGGACATGATCTCCTGCGCCAGGTCCACACGCCCGGTCTGCTCACAGCGACCGGCGATTTCGCTCCAGCCCTCTGCACTGCACATCTCGTCGTCCAGGATGGTGTTCTGGAACGCACCTGAGTGAAGAACGTTGAAGAACCAGTGCTATGAAACATTATGATGACCAGTGAGACACCTCGGCAAGACGCCCAACTTATCCCCCGATCCAAAGAATAAAACGGAGACTACAGCGATGACACTTTGTGCTGTTTTTACCCGCATGTCCATTAGTTTTAGGAACAAAAAGATCACGTGGAAGGGTGCCGATAATTCTGACAGTGACGATAAATGACGTCCACATACTCCATATATGTGTGTGTGTATGTGTGTGTGTGGGTGTGTGTTCAAACCTTGTCCACTTGCTCGAATCTGCTCCAACAACTGGAACCCCAGATCCTCCAGCTCAGAGTCGAGAAGATAATGAAGGATAAACCCGACAGACATGAGCGCAGGAACGCTGTTGCAAGGCCGAGTGAGGTCCTGCAGCAGCGCCACACTGGGAAGCTCCTTCAGCACAAATACCACGTCATCTGTAAAAAAAAATAAAAAAAAATAAATAAAAAGGGTTTGGAATACGGCTGTACGTCGGCAAGAATCCGTCGATACGATATGTATCGCGATACAGAGGTTTGCGATACGATACATTGCGATACTGAAAGCATTGAAAAAAATTTTTTCAAAGTGCCATTTTTTCTTCCTTTTATTTTCTCTTCTCTTTACCATTAAATTTTTTACAAATCATTTTTATACATATGCACATTTGGTTGTTAAAGATTTAACATGAAGTAGGATTGACGATGACGATGACGATGATGATATGATGATGATGATATTATGGGCGAATAGTAGAAGCATGATCTGAGCGCTAACTACTGTTTTACCTCTAAAAGCTACAATCGCAGACCGGCAAAGAAAAAAAACGAGTACAAGATCATTTTTTTAAATTAAAAACAGCAATAAATAAATAGAAAAACAGCTGAAATCGAAACCTTCGTTCACACGTTCATTCACGACGTGATTTCTTTACAAACAAATAAATTAAATTCCACCGGAAAATCATTTGTAATCGCTAAAACATTAGTTTTTTTACCGCTGAGTCTCAAATCGGCGCCGGAATCCGCCGCGACGCGCACGTCCGGCGATTAAAACCGTCCGTGTGGAAACACGGTGAAAGTTCCGGTGATTTTAAATTTGCATAAAGCTTCCAGATTTTTCTGTTTTGATTAAACGGTTCCATTTTGAACAGATAAAAACGTGCGATGAAGTTCCGATTAATCACAAGTTACCTCGTGACAATCATCCGATTAATCGTGATTAAATATTTGAATCGCTCGACAGTCCGGATATATATATACACACTTAAGTTATATATTTATATATTATAATTATATACTTAAACCTTATTTTTAGACTTTAGTTATACTTTATACTTTTAATAGACTTATAGTTTTATTTATTTATTTTTATTCTATTTACATGTTGGACAGTCGTAAGAAGCATTTAACCTCAAAATGAAAAACAACTGACGTAAATCTTGTATGATTAAAAAATATATATAACGATACCGCGTTTATTTTGAGAAGTATCGGCGAACAAAATATCGCAATCCTGGCGTGTATCGATATTTTCTTACACCCCTCGTTTGGAGGGAGTCTCCAGTTTAAACGCTTTGTGAGATATAAAGATATAAGGCTAGACTTTTTCTACACGGGCTGTGGAGACTTCTTCTGAGCTGATGCATCACAGCTTGGATATGAGGAGCGTGTGTGTGTGTTGTGAGTGACCGATGGTGTTCCTCACCGATTGTGAATTCTTTGTGGTTGTGAATGAATTGTAAAGCGCCGCAGGTGAGGCCTCGTCTGCACATGCTCAGTGCGGCTTTCCTGAGCACGCCGCAGGCCGTGTAAACGATCTGCGCCAGGGCCAGGCAGGTGTCCACGGTGCGTAGGTGACCAGTCGCGTAGCTGCAGATCAGATCACCTAATTCCTCACTGAACGTCAATCTGCATGTGGAACACACAGAGAAAAAAAAACGATATTTTATAGAAAATTCCGTCCATCCGCAGCAATTTTTCAGCCGTTCTCCATCTCCAATAATTAGGGATTTTCACCTGTGCTGAGAGACCCCGAACATCACCAACTCGACGTGGCCGTGCCGCAGGGCAAAACGGACCCCCTCCTTAGACATCTTCTCTGGGAGCGGTTTTCCAGCGGGTGCCGAGTTCATCAAGGACCGAAAGAAGAGCAGCAGGGGATGAACGGCCCCCTTGTGGACTGTGATATCTACAGAAGAAGAAAACAGGCGTCAAAAAACTGCAACCGGCGTGAACCTTGTGGTGGAACGTACCGTACTTTTGAATTTCTCCATGACCCCGATGTTCCTCAGCACTCCGTAAGGGGACATGGAGGCCTGGAAAGCCGCCGTCTCGTAGTCGGCCGCTTCGAACAGCTCTATAAATCTGCGGAGGTGGAAATGCAGATGGGATCAACAACGCTGAGGAAGTGACGGTCAAAGTATTGCAAGGTGGTGATTTTTTCGTCTGGATTCAAATTAATACAAAACGAAGGAATAAATACAATCCGGAATACGTTTGAAGATGGCGGTTTGGTCTGAAAAAACTTCCGCGTTCAAACGTTTGGTTTTTGCGTGGTAGCAAAACCTAAGACGCTTCGAGCCGCGAGTCGTTTCCACGGGACGTTTAAAAAAAAAACTCATTTTCAAATCGATTCACTTTGGAGAGCGTGTTAGTGTGAACATGGCTACGGTATAAGTGAATTTAATGAACCGTCAATGGGAGAAATAATGCACAATTGTTGTGGCGAACCGGAATTTCCAGGAATTTCCAGGAATGTTTTTGAGGATTGCTGAATTTTTTTTTCTCCCAAAATGGTGCTTCCGAAATCTGTTCGGATTCGTACGACAGCGTTTTAGTGCCACGTTTTCTTTCAAATAAAATCAGTTTTATTCACACAAAGAATTTCATTATGTCTAAGCTAAAGTTGGATTCAAACAAATCCGTCCGTTTTATGCGAAACGGTGAAATGTATCTCGGAATTCTGTGATTTGTTTTCAAAACATTCCCGCTTTAATCTCGAATCTGTGCGACTTTATTCTTTAAATGTTTCAACTTTATTGTCAAAACATTTCGACTTTATTCTCGTAATTACGACTTGATCCGTAGTACGGACTACGTTATAAAAACTGCAAGTCATGTGACTCGTCCTCATCGCTGGTTATCGCAATTGTTGCTGGGGGGGTGATTACTTCTTCACACAAAGCTAGGCAGGACAATTTTTTTTCCCCCTTAATAAATGAAATCATTTATCATCATTATTTACTAAAGACTTTTTCACAGCACCTTAAATGCTGTTACTTGAGGCTCAGAACTTTTCTGTAAGAATGAATCCAAAAAAATCACCATTTGATGAACAAATGAATTAAAAACACGTCTCTGTTTTAGGAAAGTAACTCTCTGGGAAACCTTTCCACGTAAAACGCCAGACGTGTCGATTCCTTGATCTTCCCCGGATCGTCCGGTTCTAGAGCGCTGGTCTCGAAGCCTGTTTGGTCGTTTTTCCAAAGTTCTGGAACAAAGAACACAGGGAAAACGAGACCAATGCACATCGATGTTACCAAAAGTATGTTCGAAGCTCCAAACATGGAAGAACTTGTGGTCACCTCTCATTCTTGACACATGCTTCAATTCAGAAGACAGGAGCTTGGGTAGAGTTATGCGTCGTCCTGAATTTTCCCAACGTCCGAGAGCTTCCTTGAGGTACGTCAGCTGTTTATTCCTGAAGACCAGATCGGCTACTTGTGATCACTACATACGTTTTAAACATCTGTATTATGAACATGCTATACTTCATACACACTATATGGACAAAAGTGCTGGAAGACCTGATTCATATATGGATCTTCTTGTATTGTATACAACTTCAGAAGACCAACTAGGAGACCAAAACCTATTCCAGCATGACAAAAACCCAGGTCTATAAAGGTCTACAGTACATGGGTTGAATATAGAGGAAGATCTCCTGCTATAGAGCTCCAACCCTGTTGAAGACCTTTGGGGTAAATTGGAACTGCACCCCAGGCCTCCTCACCTCACCCTCATCAAACTTTACTAACACTGAATGGCTGAATCAATTTCCAAAATCTAGTGAAGCATCTTCCAAGAAGAGAGGAGGACTAAATGTGGACTTTCAAAAATCGTGTACCAAACAAAGATTGGATCGTTTTTTTAGTGACTTGATTCTCTGAATCTTGTTCGTCAATATAAACAAATCTTTTTGGAGTCATTTGGTTCATTTGGTTCCTTTGATCAGAAATTTTTCAATGAGCAGAAAAAGTAAAAGATTCGTTCATTTTGATGAACGAGATTCAAAGAACCGAGTCACTAAAACGACTGATCTTTCAATCACTACATCTCACTTCTTATATCTTCTGGTTCCAGTCGTTAGTTCTTTTTGGCACGTGACTCCCATAGTTACTGTAACAATCACGTGATAAAAGAACAAACGACTGGAATCAGAGGACTCATGAGACAAACTACTCGATTCAGTTTCCAGTAGAAAATGAACGAATCTCTTTTCGAGACGACTCGTTCTTCTGAGTTCGTGAACGACCCATGCGCAGGGGTCCTCAGGGGGACTTTTGTCCATATAGATTCATCATAAAAAATGCTGGTTTAAATTTTAGTTTTTGTGCATATACTGATATTGTAGGCTCTTTGGAAAGTTGGCGGACTGAACAACCATTGTGTTCAGTGACGTTCTCACCAGAGAAGTAGTTTGTGGTTTTCTGCAGAAAGTTCATCTCTTTGGCTCAATATGATTTTCATTTTCCAATCCAGCTCGAGTTTGACTCTCACTGGAACATACTCGCTTGTTTTCTTTATCAAAAGTTCATTTCGCTTTTGCTCCAAAGACTCCAGATGTTTATCCAGGCATTCCAGGTTTAACGACTCACTTAGTGTAAGACCTGTGGATGGAGAAACATCAGGAACTGGAAATAAAGAGACACTTTAAAGAACATGGATTTCAGGTGAAGTACCTGGTGTTTGACCAATGTGAACTGTGACCTCCGATGTCTCCACTTGTTGCGAATCTTCTTGATTATTTTGGCCTCCCTGAAGCCTTGTTATGTCTGTTTTCAAGTCAGCTGTGTTTCGCCGGATGGTTGCAATCCTGAAAAAAGGAAAATCGAGAATTGTTTTAGATGTTTGGTGTTTTTTGGGCCAATCCAGTCTACGACTGACCACTCTGTCCTCCTAATGAACTTTCTCCTCAAAGAAACCCAATCCAAAGAAAATCCAGGTGGCATCTCAAGAACGTCTGTGCTTTAAACATTTTTACCAATCCTGTTCATTCACATTAAATTATATCCAATCCTGTACATTCCTCTAGAATTTATATCAAATCCTGTTCACTTTCACAGAAATTCTAACCAATCCTGTTCACTTAAACAAATTCTATCCAATACTGTTCACTCCTAAACAAATTCTAACCAATCCTGTTTACTTAAACAAATTCTAACCAATCCTGTTCACTTGAAGAAATTCTAACCAATCCTGTTCACTTACACAAATTCTAACCAATCCTGTTCACTTGAAGAAATTCTAACCAATCCTGTTCACTTAAACAAATTCTAACCAAACCTGTTTACTTAAACAAATTCTAACCAATCCTGTTCACTTAAACAAATTCTAACCAATCCTGTTTACTTAAACAAATTCTAACCAATCCCGTTCACTTGAAGAAATTCTAACCAATCCTGTTCACTTACACAAATTCTAACCAATCCTGTTCACTTGAAGAAATTCTAACCAATCCTGTTCACTTAAACAAATTCTACCCAAACCTGTTTACTTAAACAAATTCTAACCAATCCCGTTCACTTGAAGAAATTCTAACCAATCCTGTTTACTTAAACAAATTCTAACCAATCCTGTTCACTTGAAGAAATTCTAACCAATCCTGTTCACTTACACAAATTCTAACCAATCCTGTTCACTTCAAAAAATTCTAACCAATCCCGTTTACTTTTAAACATTTAATTCTAACCAATCCTGTTCACTCCTAAACAAATTCTAACCAATCCTGTTCACTCCTAAACAAATTCTAACCAATCCTGTTTACTTAAACAAATTCTAACCAATCCCGTTCACTTGAAGAAATTCTAACCAATCCTGTTCACTTACACAAATTTTAACCAATCCTGTTCACTTGAAGAAATTCTAACCAATCCTGTTCACTTACACAAATTCTAACCAATCCTGTTCACTCCTAAACAAATTCTAACCAATCCTGTTCACTTAAACAAATTCTAAACAATCCTGTTCACTCCTAAACAAATTCTAACCAATCCTGTTCACTCCTAAACAAATTCTAACCAATCCTGTTCACTTAAACAAATTCTAACCAATCCTGTATACTTAAACAAATTCTAACCAATCCTGTTTACTTAAACAAATTCTAAACAATCCTGTTCACTCCTAAACAAATTCTAACTAATCCTGTTCACTCCTAAACAAATTCTAACCAATCCTGTTCACTCCTAAACAAATTCTAACCAATCCTGTTCACTTAAACAAATTCTAACCAATCCTGTTTACTTAAACAAATTCTAACCAATCCTGTTCACTTAAACAAATTCTAACCAATCCTGTTCACTCCTGAACAAATTTTAACCAATCCTGTTTACTCAAAAAAAATTTAAACCAACCCGTTTACTTTAACAAATTCTT
>MU574732.1:2157068-2185456 GCA_024362625.1 Silurus asotus | reverse complement strand
ATAATAATAATAATAATAATAATAATTATTATTATTATTATTATTATTATTATTATTATGGATTCGACTCGACCATGAATCGATTCCTTCGATGGCTGATTCAAATCTTCCTCACTTCCTACACAATAAAACAGTATTTAGTGGTTATTAGAAATAAAGCAATATTGCAAGTGATGTATAAATTAAATAAATCACACGATACAATATCTGTTATTTCTAATGATGCATTTTCTTTTTTAATTTGACATTAAAAGCGAGTCGACTCGAGGAATCGATTCCTTTGATGGCTGACTCAAATCTTCTCCACTTCCTACGCAACAAAACAGAAATTAAAATAAAACAAAATTTCGACATATTTATAAATTAAATATTTATAGATTACATTTACAAAAATATATATTTGTTTTTTCTAATGCGCTGTGTGGTTGTTTTTGAACAGGCACTGTAAGGGACTCCTAACACCCCGTGCAAAGGTCTCGAGAAAACCCCGTAGCGCGGTCCGAAAGCCCTCTTCTCCCGATCCGCCATTAGCGAGAGGCTTGTGGTGAGTTGATCTCCGGCTTCTGATTTAATAAAAATTAGCAGAAAATGCGCTGAAAAAGTCGAAATTTCGTTACTGAGGAAACGTTTTTTGTGCGTGTTCTGTGTGCAGGTGGAATCGACGGCAAAATGCAGATTTTCGTGAAAACCCTTACGGGCAAAACCATCACCCTTGAGGTGCGCGAGCGGCCGCGTTGGCTCACTCAAACTTCGGATTTTCCTTTTTAATAATTATTTAGATTATACAAAATACAATTTTAAACAAATTTTTACATATTTTTTATCATGAAGTGTTTCATGAAGCATAAAATCTATAACTAGCATTAAAATCGCTGCTAGCCGCCGCCGCACGTGTGCGCGCGCGCATGCGTTCACCGTTGATTAGTGTGGAGAGAAAATCATACTTTAGGTTTTAATTCTTAACCAGATTTCTGTCATTTAATTTTTATCCTGAGTTGCTTGTTTAGTTATTTGGTTAATTGTATTAGACACGTGATTCTCTTCAGATTGTGCTTCTCATATGTTTCTTTTTGACTCCTCAGGTTGAGCCTTCAGATACTATCGAAAATGTCAAGGCCAAAATCCAAGACAAAGAAGGTAAAGTAGCAGCACGAGGACTTTGATCATGTGATCATAATTGTTTGATTGGTCCCCCATAGACTTGTCCTGGTTGACGTCTTTATAAGCACGTGTCCTGGTTGTTTTCAGTGCTCCTACTCACTCATGTATCTTCTACCTGTAAACCTGTAAACGTGTTTGGAAGTCGATTGTGATTGAGCAATTCTTTCTCCCGACTTGAACCCAGGCATCCCTCCTGACCAGCAGAGGTTGATCTTCGCCGGGAAGCAGTTGGAGGATGGACGCACCTTGTCTGACTACAACATCCAGAAGGTGAGCTTTAGAATGGACCACAGGTTCTGCAGAACTGGTCACAGAGTGGATGTTCTATCCTGTGTGAGATCAGGATGGAATTTAATAACAGTGAGCTTCTGATCAGGAGGTCATGAGTTCAAATCCATCAAGCTGGACTTGAAGCCAGGCCTGTTTAACACTTTTATTTGCGCAGTTGGATTAGTGAGATGCGCTGGATGAAGTTTGCAAGTCGATTAGATAAAAACCCTCACAAGGTTTTCATATTTTTCAAACCAAAAGAAATGGTGCTTCGTTTAGCAGAGAAAACTGATTAGGTCCAAGAACATCAGTTGCACTTGAAATGATTGAATTGTGCAAGTAACTATAAAATTGATGTTCCACCACCACCCCCTCCTCCCTGTCTGGCTGTTATGTGGTGTTTATGTTGGCTTAATAAAGCCTGAAAGTCATGACGCCAAAAGGGTCAGAAAGCAAACGCTTTCCACAGAATTTACCCAGAGAACCTGCACGTGGAGATTTTCCTGATTGGTTCTGTTTTTCTCCCTGATTGATTTATTTTTTAGGCGTGAGTGTCTGATGTTTGAGATTTTGTTAGAATGTTTTTTCCCTGAAGGTTTTTTCTACTTGATGAAGGATAAATGGTAGTTTTTCTTCCTGCATTTGAAAGCGTGGTGTATCGTTAATAGTAAAGATGAGCCTCCACATGATTTATCTCCCCCCGTCTCTGTCGCGTGTTTTAGCAGCGCGCGGTCAACAAAGTGCACGTTTTTGTACAAATATAAATAACTGTAAGAGGCGACTTTAGAACCTTCAACACAACACATATTTTCACAATGTCATTTCTTTATTAGGATATACAAAAAAATAATCCAACACTTTGTAATCGCTAAACATTTGTTTTACTGATGGGCAAAGTCTCAAACCGAGCACCAAAATCCTCCACGGTGCACGCGTCCGCCGATTAAAATCGTCTGTGTGGAAACACGGCATTTAAAACACCATATGAACATGGATATTCTGCTGTCAAGTTTGGTTTCGCATTTTCGGGACTTGATTAAATCTGTGCCTGTTCCAGGAGTCCACCCTGCACCTGGTGCTGAGGCTGCGTGGTGGTGCTAAGAAAAGGAAGAAGAAGTCCTACACCACCCCCAAGAAGAACAAGCACAAGAGAAAGAAGGTCAAGCTCGCTGTGCTCAAGTACTACAAGGTGGGAACCTTATGCACTCCAGCTTTATTTATGTACGTTTCTAATAAACAGCCCGGTCTGATCTCATGCTTGTCTGGTTTCAGGTCGACGAGAACGGCAAGATCCACCGCCTCCGTCGCGAGTGCCCAGCTGACGAGTGCGGCGCCGGCGTCTTCATGGCCAGCCACTTCGACAGGCACTACTGCGGCAAGTGCTGTCTCACCTACTGCTTCAACAAGCCGGAGGACAAGTGAACGGATGTACAGTAGCCAATAAAAATCATTTCCACCCCCAAACATTCACTGTGTCGCTTCTTTTCACTCATGAGTTTCTCTTTAACATTATTTAATGATTATATACGATAAATTTTTAATTCTCCTGTCTTTCAGTGTTGCTGAGGCAACAAACAATTTTGTATTACATTTTTTTATTTATTTAAATTTATTAAATGTCTTGGTGCTGGGGGGAGGGGGTGATTGGGTGATCAAACTAGCATGTTATAAATCTAGTTCAACATTTATTCTGATGTTAAAGTTTATGGTGCTGGTTGTCCAGACAATTTATTATATGAAAACCAGCGTTTTCTCTTTATTAAAAAAACTGCAAAAATTGAACTTAATAGTTCAGGTTTAATAGAGACTCGCGTGTTGTACGTTTGACCATGAAACGTGTTATATAATGAAGCATGGTGGTGGTGTGAGGTCCAGTTCATTATCTATATACAAGTGTGCGAGTGTTGATGCCGGGATAAACATGAAAGCTGGATATGTGGGACTACCGTTCTGAAGGTTGTGAGTTCAAATCCCAGCTGCACCAAGCTGCTGCTCCTGAGTCCCTGAGGAAGGCATATAACTGTTCCTCGTCCAAGTTTGACACAGAACACAGGATGTAGGTGAAGATTCATCCCAAAGGTGTTGAGATCTATTCCGAACATTGTCAAGCATATGTTCATGGAGATTTCTTAATGCATTTTGTGCCATGTTGTAACGTGTTCGAGTCTGGTGTGAAAGGAAACGTGATGCTGCCACGTTTAAAGACGTCCCGTAAAATTATGTGCCTTCAACTTTCTGGTAATAGTGTTGGGATGAACTTGTACCTGGAAAAGTTGGGAAATAATGTATTTAGCAGCATGTTAAGAGGAAAGAAAATGACAGGAATTGTGTATTTGGTGTCATTTAAGTGATGGGTCAGATGAAATCTCCCACATTGATGCCTTCTTCACCGTTACTTTTATAAATATGCCAGAAACGGAAAAAAAAATTACTTGACAGTATTCAATCCATTGAATTAAACTGGGTGAAATAAAAGGTGTCCATTATCTAACTGCAATGGAGGAATTTTGACCATGTGCTTCTTTTATATAGCTGTGTTTCTTTAGTAATAAATTAATAAATGGTTTTGATCTCTTATCTATAAAGCTTAGATTTTACACTCAACGCCATTAACAACTGGGTTTCCAAACATTCGTTGAAATTGTGTGACTATATTTGCTCTTGACATGGGACTAATATTAAAATCTCCACTTCTGATCTGATTTCTTACCATCCTATTCTCTTTTAATTGACTTGAAGATGTCCTTCTATGTCCAATTAGGCCAAAAACCAACTAACTAGTCTAATGAAGGTAAATATTCTCCTTTCACATTATTTATATATATTCCAGTATTTTATTGATTAAACATTGTGGGGGTAGCATTATGCTCTGAGGCTGTTTCCCTTTACAGAAAATGAAGGGAAAGATGAAGATTATTGATGATCTCCAAAATCTTTTAAGAAAGCCTAAAGCCATCTGCCAGAAAGTTGGATATGCAGTTAGGTGTCACAACTGATCAACGACCCCAAACAGATAAATATATTGTTTAAAATCAGGCTTGAATTACAGTTTTAGAAATGGCCTTCCCAAAGTCCAGACCAGAACATGTGGACTGAGCTGAAGAAACAAGTCCATGTTACATATGGCCAAGGATTCGACCAGAAGCTTCTGGATGCCTATCAGAAGCACCTAATTGAAGTGAAAATGACTAAGGGATATTTCACCAGTAATGCTGTATGTATGTGTGTATATATACATACAAACTTTTCCTCAAATCGTTTATGAACTTTGTGCAGGCATTTTGCCCTGCTGCTTTTAGATCAATGTTGTTATTTAAAGGTCAGGAACGGTGTCCTGATGCGCTGAATTACAGAGAGGAATCTCATACAGTGAGGAGGAACATCGTTACTAATGTCGCATACATCATCTCCAGCAGAAGCGTTGATATTAACCTCGTAAAATGACCCCCTGCATCTTCCTGGGGTTTAGAAATGAAGGCAAATTGTGCAAATTGTCTGGGAAAGAAAATGTAAAAAAGTATAAATGGTTCATGAAGAAGCTTCCCGACTGTTTTGAACTGTTTTAGCCTTTTTCTCATGATGTCGAGCTTTTTTTTAAAAGGCCGTCTTGTAAAAGTGTTTCTGCGACCAAATCGATTTCTTCTCCTCTGTCAGCTGCCATGGAATGAAAAAATCAGCTCTTAAATCTGCACAAATAGATTTGAGCGGTTTGCGATCACATTCTATCATGAAAATCCCTACGATACTATACGCCTGCTAAGTGGCCTCGGTGTCGCCAATTTAAAATCTGATTGGTACAAAGTACAAATCTTCAATGCGATGGCTAAAATTTGATTGGATAGAAACTCTAACCTAAAGTTACACAACGCAACTGAGAGAAAAGCTATTAAAATCAAGATAATATTCATGGAAACAAGGTTCATGGTGCAATAAAGGCCACTGCTTCAAGACTAAGCTTTCTTCCCCATGTCATGTGACTGCTGGAGTCGAATCCTGGAGTCGACTCCCGAAGGAGTCAGACTCGGAATCGACTCCAGGGGTTTGGAGGATTCCGTGGTGTTTTCCTGCAGCAGGAAGGAGGTGGAGGAGGCTGTGAAGGATCCTACAAGACTTATTATAAACCCCTGACAGTTCTTTCTCTCCAAAGAATTCGTTTTATAATGCTGAATTGATGTCGGGATTATTGGACCCATTCTGTGTGAGTTTTGCATTTACTCTACAGAGACACGTAGCGGTTTTAAACTTGGTTTGGAACAGATGATTTTGCTGGTAGTCATTTAGAAAGGAGACGAAACTTGACATTTGGTTTGTGCAAAGGTTTAAAAATGCGAATTATATCAGTTTTGTTATTTTTCCTTCATAAAAACAAGCTGAAAAGCATTATTTTTAGGTGGTTTGAGTTGGCGCATGCGTAGTAGGTTTTTCCAGCTAGTTCTCACCACTTTCCTTTCGCGAAATTATAAAGAAACAGATTTGGATAAAGTTTTTAAAATCACGAAATCTTCTTTATAAGAACCATTTAAATCGATTTGGATTCGGGATTTTTATCTAAACGAGTTGTTTTTTTTGTTATTCCCTTTTTATTTTGTACTACAAATGATGCTCATGTTGATCAATCAAAGTTGCCAGATCTTCCCACAATCATCCTTTATCCTTTGGGAAAGAATCCGTATTAAAGATTTTGAAGTGTGAATGCACTGACCCGGATTCATTTTATTGTCTAACACTACCACATGAAGGAAAAAAAATCTAATTTTAAGATTAAGGCTGGGGATTAAATTCTGCATGGAAAAATCAATTCGAATTCACTTCTATTCTGTATATTTATATTTCAATGTCCTTTTTTTACATCTTACATAATGTTCAATTAAAAATAAAAAGCTGAATAATAGGATTTTCTTTCTTTTTTTCCCCCCTTTCTTTTATTATAAAGCGTTCGTGGCCCAGGTTCTAGTTTGGGCGTCATTGTGTACCACTTATTAAGACACAATTCCATATAGCAAAATATAGGATAACAGAAAAAAATTACAATGGAGGTAAAAAAAATAAAAATAAAATTATTTGAATACTTTGACAATCATTTGGTGCCACACAGAAAGAATAAAATCGTACCTTTTATTTATTTATTTATTTACATTGTATCGACGTGTTCTGCAGGGTGTTTTAGAACAACAACCTAAAAAAGAAAAGAAAAAAAAAAAGAATTTTCCAATGCATTTTTTTTTTCTTAGCGACGATAAAAAAAAAGCTTGCAGTGATTCTGCGCTATGATTCGTTTAGTTATATTTTTTTAATTACTTGTAATTATGAAATAATTGGAAAAACTGGAGAAACCTTGGTGTAATGAGATTGAACCAAAAGCCATCGAGTGTGTGTGGGGGAAATGTTTTTATTTAAAAAAAATTTTTTTATGCTTTTACTGAACAAGCGATTTTACCAAAGCTGTTTTGGAGGCTGTCCTGGATTTTTTTCTTTGTGTGTGTGTGTGTGTGTGTGTGCGCGCGCGCATGAAACCCAGAGCTCTTCATCTGGAAGCCTAGATGATAGTTTCAGTGTTCAGCACTTTGGAACCCTGTCATTATCTGGATGTGGCTCCACCTTCAGCAAGTCCTTATTTAAACTCGTGCTCATTGTAGCTTTTGACACTATAATAAGCACTTCTGCCTCGGGTTCGAGATGAAGTTAGGTTTACGTCAGCGTTTTTCTTCCTTCTGTTTAATACTGTCGGCATGTAATCGTTTCGTGTGTGTGTATTAGAGGTCGACTGATTCATTGGTTTTGCTGATTAGTAGCTCATTGCGTACGGCTCTGAGTTACTGATCAGGAGGGTTAATAGAATAGAAGAGACTTTATTCTTTACATAAACATTACAGCACAGACAAATTCTCCTCTTTGCAAATGCCAGTTTGTTCAGAACCTGGGGACAGAGCCCAGGGTCAGCTACAATACAGCGCCCCCCTGGAGCACAGAGTGTTAAGGGCCTTGCTTAATGGCCCAAGAGTGGCAGCTTGGCAAACCACGGTGTTAAACCCTCGATATGTAACCCAGAGCATGAACCACTTAGCTACCACCTCCCCAGTTTGGTTGAGGGTTCAAGCCCCAGAACTTCCAATCTGACACGGTTGGGCTCTTGACCAAGGTCCTTAATTGCTGTATAGTTCCTTCCTCCACAGGTCCTCCAAAGCCCTCTTATTTTTTGTTGAACTTCCACACACGTGTACAATTCCATGAGTAACACTTCCTCACCACGAGCTCAGCAGTCATAAGTTTCACATGAGCTTGATGCATTGTTCAGGACGGAAATATACAATAAGGTTTGTCATCGCCAGTCAGTTTTTCGAAGGCGCTTGATTACAATTCCAATTGTCAAGAAACTTGAAACCATTTCATGTCGGAAGGCCACAGCGACGATGTTCAGTGCACGGGTCTGTCAGAATTGTTGTGGGATGGTATTTCCTTCGTCCATGCCGAGCGTCCCAGAGGAATGCCAGGAATGTGTCTCGGAGCCTCCGACGATTCTGTAACCTCTCATTTCTTTTCTGCCCACTCGCAGTGTTTCTGTGCCGCAGAGGCCCGCTGATGCTGCTCATGTCAGCTCAATGTTTACGGCTTGCTCCCGCAGAGAAACAACGATCCGGCACTTTGTTTTTTTCCTCTCTTTTTGTTTAATGACCTACTCCGTCTCAAGGCAATGCGGCTAACGGCCTGTATGTTAAAATAACCGCAACACGGTCAGATAGTTGAACTTGCACGGCCTTTTGGATAGTAAAACGATACTATAGCAAGAATTCGTCAACAGTATATGCATTACTACACTATACTACAGTATAGTCGCTCCAATCAAGAAGGTTTTGTGTCTTATTATTGGAAAATACAATCAAAATTCTTGGCAGATCTACAGTTGTAAAGATTCTTAACTCCGCCAGACCATGATCCCTCTACACTAGGGGTCCCCAATCATACAGCCTGCCCCCACTTTTGGAACGGCCCCCTGAACAACTCATATACTATCTGTATTTAATAATAAAGGTCGTTTTTTAATCAAAAATTCCCCTCAAGTTCTCTATAAAGCTCGAGGCAATGACAGTCGATCGCTGGAACTATTGGCTATCGGCAAAAACATCTATACCGATAGTTTTTCCGGCTTCCAGTCCGATGTCCTCACGAGAGCGGCCTCTTGGGGCGAGACAGTGCGCTGCACCGAGAGCGTGATATTCTATTTAGTTATATTTTGTTCTATTTATTAATGGATATATTCATATTAATTTCCTTTAGCACATATTCACCATTCAATATTGTATTTCTTTTTCAGTTCAGTTCTATTTTACATGGTGGTTTTTTTACATTTTTTATCCAGTATGCATTTAAAAAAAAAAAATCCACTATAAGTCGACTTTTAGTTATTAGCATAGCCTGATTATTTGTTGGATTCATTCACTAACCATATCCATAAGCAAGTAAATGAAATAAAGAAATTTCATTATGATCGTAATAATGCTTTTAATAGTTTGGGGACCTTTGGTCTGCACCATGACCATCTGCATCAGGCTATTATTTTTAGCGGCCTAAATCACACGTGGAAGTCGAATCGTCAAGACTTGTGACACAGTTCCTTCCTTTCCCTCCCTCCCTCCCTTCCCAGCTGTTACAATGATGGCTAATCCAGATGTTTCCACTTGGATGCATTTAGACCAAGGTGCAGCCAGCAAAGAAGCCAAGCGAGCACAAGCGCTTGTTCCGTGTCTCTCAGTTATTAAACTTGTGAGAAATGTGCAAACGGAAACTTGGCATATGATTGTATCCAGCTGCATGTTTGGCAGATGAACAGTTTAAAAAAAAACAAAAAACGCAGACACGTGCAATTGAGCAAAGTCTGTATACAGTGCAGCTGGAACATGAGGAGCGTCTCGTTATCGTGAGAACGTTTCCGTCACGTCCGTTTAAAAAAAAAACGTTGTGCGTTATATTGTGATGCGTTTTTTGATGCACGTTTCTGCCCTTGTTTTTACACAGATGACGCCCAATGGTGGGTTAGCTTGAAGGACACTACAAAAGGAACTCTGAAAAGGCAAACAAATTTCTCTTAAATTGACAATGTGTTCAACGAACCATCCAGCTAACTGGGTGACATTCGAAGACGAAGGCACCCCCCAGTCATCACCACAGAAAACCTTGGCGTCTCCTTCAGCGAGTTCTGGATCAATACCCCGACCGAATGGCTTAAAATTGGTGCTGCCTCCTTTGGGCAGTTCAGCAAGGAGACTCTCCAGTCCACTGGAATCTCCCCAAATGCACTTTAGCTTCAACGGGAGCTCATGCGTTCCCAGCAACACTCCCATGTGCACTCCAGTAAGGGAAACTCCGAGTAGTCCGTCTCCCTTTAACCACGACTCTCTGAGACCGCCTAACGTCTTTAGGAGTTTCTCCAACACGTCAACGAATTTGTCTTCTCCTGATAGACGGTCGTCTTCTGAGGCATCCACTTTTTTCTCGGCGTTCCAAGAAGATCCCGGTCAGGAGAGCAAGCACAAGAGAGATTCTGGAAGTTCTTCATCAGATTCCGAGCCTGGTTCGAGCTTGCCCCGGTTCTTTATCCGAACCAAGGATGGTTACGAGCCTCCCCGGGACCAACTTCAAAACTCCTACTCGTACATCTGCCATAAGCTCGAACGGTTTAAGGCGAAGGAAAACCAAGACCAAGTGAGAGACGAAAGAGATTTGGATGTGAGCAAACTCAAGGACCTTGATGTAAGAAAAGGCCCCTCTTCCTTTGTTCCACAGGGACTGTTCCTCAGCCAGAGGAGGCACGGTTGGTCATTAATGCTGAGGATCCCAGAGAAAAAGAACCGTATGTCATCCCGCCAATGGGGCCCTATATACCTGCAGCTGCTCCCAGGGGCCATTCTTCAAATGTATTATGAAAAAGGCTTGGAGAAACCCTTCAAAGAGTTCCAACTGAATTCCAGCTGCTATCTTTCAGGCCCCAAATTGGAAAGCTACGGCGAACCGCGCAAAATCGCGACGCTGAAGATCGAACACGTGTCGTACGTCGAACGAAAGCGATACCACCCTAAACCCGAGGTGACTCACGAAGCCGAAGCGGAGCAGCTGTTGAAGTTTGGCACGACGGACTACGGAGACTTGGAGGACTTGCTGGTGTCCCTCGAGGAGGAGCTGATGAAATTACCCGGTCCCCTGAAGCAACAGAAGCATTATGAGGAACAAGAGTTGTCCTTGCAAATCGCAGACCATATCTGGATGCGAGTAGATAAGGACGGAGCCATTGTGGAACGTGCGGCCATCACGCGGTTCCACTGCTTGGCCTTCATTAACGGTGCGGCCGAATGTTTCTTGGCCCTGAATGACCTCGGGCTTCTGAGCAAAGACTCTAATTACGGCTCAGAAGAGGACGAAGCATGGATGGAGATCGCCGACTATCGCTTTCACAGGTCTGTGAGGGAGGCTGAATTCGAAGACACTAGGTTGATCAAGTTCTCGCCCCCCGACGCCTGCAGGGTGGAACTCTGCCGCTACAGGACCGTATCGCTTAACTGTGAAGACTTGCCTTTCTCGGTGAAGGCTACGGTCACTGTTCAAGGCGCCTACCTGGAGCTACAAGCCTTTCTAAACATGCAGTCGTCCTTTTCTTCGTCGCCCGTGGTGCATTCGGAAACGCTTTGCGAAAATGTCCTGATCCAGGTTCCGCTGCCTGGGGATTGGGTGAAGGTGCCTCGAACCATCTCGCTGCTCTGGCAGAAATCCATCAAGGCCCGTATGAACAGGAACGCCTGCCTGGGCTCGGTAAACCTCACCGATTCTCATCCCGTCATGCAGGTGACTGTCGGTACTGTGAAGTACGAGAACGTCTATGGAGCCATTGTTTGGAGGATTGACAAGTTTCCTGCTAAGAACACGGGTAAGAAAAAAGCCTGCAATATCTGAGGTTTTCCACTATGTCATGTTTCGATGAATTTCAAGCTAAAAGACTACCTGAATGTGTTCATTTTTATATTCTTGCATAATTTATGACATAATAGCAGTTCGTATGCGATATTGACAGAATATTATATTATTGATAACGATAATTAGACGATATTTTTCAGAGTCTCTTATCGTGCTGGTACTTTAAAAAAAACAAGGTGACCAAATGACACCAATGCAAACATTGTGTAAGATATTTGTTGTCTATTAGGGCATTGGTTGCTTTCAGGTTTCTTACACATTTTGGGAAAAAATATGGGATTTGATTTAAATTATTTCCAGGTGTTAATTAGTATTAAGGGGTGAGTGCTGAGGCCTATTCGGTTTTCTATAATATAAAATTAAGATGTTATAAAACCACATTTTTTAAATAAAACAAACGCTACACTAATCCGGACACTAATCGGAATACATTTGACTTTTTTGTTTGTTCCGTGTTTACATAAAAATGTTTCCATGAGAGCTATCTTTTCGTTTAAAAACGTCGTCTCAGTGTGGTTACGGCCAAAAGGTGACACTACCGTGCGACTGAACACGTGGAAAACTTCCAAGATTCTGATTCTGACAAACATTAGAGATTTTCACATAACCCATGGAATTGAAAATCATTACTTCGGATGTTAAATATGATCTTCAGGGAAGTGTAGGATCCCTGTGCTTTGGTTAAAAGTTTTGGTGACCAGTATTTGGGGAATTTTCCAACGAAGGATCTTGAGCAAGGTCGTGAGTTCTCAGTGAACTTTTGAGCTGCTTCGCACTAAAGGCTTAGTCTCATAGTCTCATAGTCATGCTTGCTCTATACTCCCTCTAGTGGTATAACATACCAAATTTTCATTTCTTCTACTTATTCATTCCCTCACAGCAGCAGACCATCCCCATTGCTTCTCCTGTAAGCTGGAGCTGGCGTCGGACCAAGAGATCCCCACCGACTGGTTCCCATTCATCACCGTGGAGTGCGAGGTGGCAGATACGGTCGCTTCAAATACGAGGGTGAAGTCCTTGGGAACAGAAAGCGACATTCAGCCTCAGAAACACATCAGCTACAGGAGCTTTTATCGATGCCAGGTAAAATCCAAGAAGCGAAATCGATTTGTCTGTAGAAACGAATGCCTCAGTGACGTTAATTCGGTACGCGGCTGATTTCCTGTTTTTTTTCTTTTTTTCTTTCTGCTTGCAGGTGGAAATTGAGAAAAAGCTAATCGAGGCAGATGCGCAGAAACCATCGAGCTGTGCGACGCAGTGATCTGAAGCGTTTGAGAGCAAGAAAACACGAAAAAAAGACTCGCATACCCGCACTAATGAATAATCAGCATGCACTTAAAGCAGACACGTGAAATGTTCTTAGTCTTTACTCTGGTCTTAAGATCAACACACAATTCAGCAGGATTAGAAATAGGAAAAGTGTGAAGTCTTTTTATGGTTTTTGAGAAATGGGAATGTTCCTTTTGTTTAGATAAAAAGGAATGAACACACATTGGACAGTGAATGATTAGAAGAAAATTCTGTGGAGTATCTGTGGAGATCACAGTGGTGATGCATGGAGGTTTAATGATTTGGGGTTGTTTTAGAGCAGGGAGGGTTTGGAGACTTATTCCAGTGGGGCGAATGGAATCCTGAACCAACCTGGCAACCATTCCATACCTCACCATTACGCCATGCGATTCCGTTCATTGGAACGACTTCACTGTATGACAAGACGATGAAGCGTACGAATCGTTTTAGAGTCTAAGTCGTCTGTCTGTCTGTCTGTCTGTGTGTGTGTCTGTCTGTGTGTGTGTCTGTCTGTGGAATGACCTGCCCAGTCACCACACCTAAATCCGATCGAACTGCTCTGGGATGAACTGGATCGTAAAATAAATCTCGGCCAAAGCATTTTAAGGGGAACTTTTGGAGAAACAAACTGCCAAAAGCCTGTAAAGCGGTTCTCCGTGCTAAGAAATGGATTTTACAACGAGAATAAACCGGAACATCTGGACATTTCTAGATTGGTTTGGTCAGTACCAAAAGGAACACGCATGTGTCTCTCAAGAACCATAAAAAAAAACTTTCTATTTTTCACAGAAATCTGCATATACGTATTAAAATCAACCTCTAAACGAATGAATACAGCGTGTGAACGCGTGCAGCGTGATGACCGTACAAATGCAGCAGCCTACCATATTTGCACATTTATCTATTATACATTTCAGAAGGACGCGATGGATATTAAACCCCTCTTATGACCTACCGCGAGAGCACTGGTAACATTTTAGATAATCGGACAACGTGGGTTATGGATTTAGCAATAAATAACGAATTAGCGTAAAAATAAATACTCTACCTCCTAAAGTTTTTAAAACATTCCCTGAGATTTTCGTGAAATATTTTGTCGCAGTGTTTATAATAATCATTTTAATACTATAACAGCTACGTTACTAACAATAAATGTCTCCGTTATAGCTGGTCTCCTGGACTTTCATACTCCCATACATAAAACACGTTATACCATGTTTAAAACCTTGTTTGTTTGTATTCGCAACTTTTGAAAGTAATATAATTTTAGAAATAAATAAAAAATTAATTCAGACAGCTCTGTGTTCACGAGTCATGATGTAACGGATCGAGTGCTGATGTTTTTTCTGATGAGATTTAAGTCATTAAGGCATCAGGGCCAGCAAGGGCTTCTCGAGGGCTTCTCAAGGGCTTTAACCAATCAGATTGCGAGTCGCTGAGTCCGGGGGCCATCTAGCAGGTGTCCCGATAACGTCGAATTTTTCACGTCCTTCGATTGGACGGTCGGAGAGAGGACTAGTCAGAGTTTTGTAAACTGGATCCGTGGCACGATCTTAAATATATTACTGAGGATTTAATAGCTGCTTTTCATTCCACAATGGCTGAGAAACAAAAAATTGATTTAGTCAAAGTTACAAGAACATTTACAAGGTCGAACCAAACAGTTAAAAACAGTCGGCTAACTTTTTCCAATATACTTTTTCATTTTCCGCTAGATTCTGCATAAAAACACAATTAAATTTAAATCCCCAGGAAAACCATAATGCACATTTTAAAAAATACACGGCCATTTTATGAGGCTAATCTCGATGTTCCTGCTAGAGATGTTGTCTGCGAGTGGGGCGGTTGTGGCTACAGCGAAAGGAGACGTGTTGAATAGTGTTCACTGGGTTTCTCGCTTTAGTAAGGACCTTCATTCTCACTCTATAAGATTTCTGTCTGTGATGCAGCTCGTTATACTGCGTTTATCCCTGATGTTGATCGTTTCTATAGTCGGGGTGTGTCGTAATGATGGTATTGAGAGGTGTATCGATTCGAGTAGCATCCCACTGGAGGCCTAGGGGTGAAATTCACGGCCCACCGCCGCTGAAATGGGATTTCATTCACACGGTTTTATTGTATTTATTCAAACGGAGCCTATAAAACGCGTCTCATCGCATAGCGATCGCGTAACTATTCTCATCAGTCTACCTCATCGTTTCCCAGTCGCCTAGCGAAGGTGTTGATAGCATTTTAATGACTAAATACTTAGCACGGTGCTTTCCGGATCGTAAAATGACTGCGAAACGCGATAAAGCTGTCCTGAAGACTAACATTTACCTCAGACGTGTCGCTAAATGAGGGCAAATTGTGGAATAAATGCTGTTTAAAACCCAAAAAGGGATTTCCATGTCACAAAAGAAAATCTTGCTCAATACTTAAAGTCTGGTACACTTTTGGAATGATTTGTGAACAAGAACTGGACACGTTTATTAGTAGTTTATGGCAGAAATTTGATTATTAAACACCATTTTTATGTAGCATTTGGTTTGCTTATTAACACAATCTAGTTTAAGTCCCTGTCTAATGGGATGGTTTTTGAATTTATTTTGTTATATTAGTGTCCCTGATGTTTTATCCAGGTTATTTGAGGTATTTATGTTACAAATTGTAACTTTAAAATTAAATCGATAGCAGCAAACTTGAGGCGATCTGTGTTTGGATCGGAGTCGGATTCGACTCTGCGTTGTTAGCGCGGGTAATTATGAACCGACTCTTTGTGTTCGACTCCTCTGCTGATTAGGCCGGCTGTGTGGGCTATCAGACAGTCCTACACCTGCTGAGTTCACATCGTGTTTAGAGAGAGCTGGAAATACTAATTAAATGAGACCTAAAAATGCTCTCAAATTCGAACATACTAGTAAGTAACTTATATTAATATATTCATTCATTCATTCATTCATTCATTCATTCTTTCTTTCATTCAGTGAGTCGCTCGCTTAATGGTAACCAATAACGAGTCATGTATATTTCTCCTCTTTGACTTTTTTGTTTTGTTTTACTTTACTTACCGACGTTAATTGCAGTTTAGTTTGCTTTTAAGAGTTCAAAAGCCTGAGTTATTTATTTAATAAACACGCATTTTAGCGAATGTATATCTTCATCAGGCTGGGAATCGACTCTAAAAAAGAGTCGAATCAAAAGAGTCGATTCTTAAAAAAAGAAAAAAGAAATGAGCTATAAAAAGATTTAAAAGCGGCTAAATTGCTTTTTAGGTTTCAAATTAAATAAAATCGTTCAGATATTTATTTCATAAACAGATATTTTAGCGAACTGGTGTCCCCGTTGAGCCTGGAAGTCGAATGCAAATGGAATCGATTCTTTAAGAAAATAAACTATAACTATATATTTAACTATACGTTAAAATGTCGGGCGTTAACGTCAGGAGGTTCATTTGGTTTCTGGGTGTTAAAAGTCTAAGTTATATATTTTATTAACACATTCTATCGAATTGATGTCCCCTTTGAGGCTGGGAGTCGATTCCAAAAAGTGTCGAGTCGAATAGGAATCGATTCTTGAAAAATCGTAGTAATTATACTATTAAACTATTAAAATAAGAAGAAACATACTAGTAAATTATTGAATTATACAATAAAAGGATTAAAACGTTCGCCAGTTGCTTTGTTGGTTTAAGAAGCCTAAATACTTTTTAAAATAAACACCGATTTTAGCGATGCCCCCGTTGGGGCTGGGAGTCGATTCCAAAAAAAGTGTCGATTCCAAAGAAAGTCGATTGCATAATTAGTCGAAAAGAACGAGCTAGTTTGATAGGTAGGTATGAAAAGCCTTGGTGTATATACATTTTAATAAAATAGACATATATTTTAGTGATTTAATATCCACCTTGAGGCTGGGAGTGGGCTTTCAAAGAGGCGATTCCTCAAAAAGGAGTCGAATCCTCCGTCTCATGTCGTGTAGTTGATATTGAAGGCTGAAATTTGGCGACATTTTTCATAACTCTAAATAATAATATTAATAATAAAAAAGAATAATATATTTATCCCACCAATTCATAGTAAAGTTCTTACTGTTTGCTGTCTCATATTGGAGTTTTGGGATGGAGACAAATAAAGAGTCGACTCTTTAACAGGAATCGAATCGAACACATCTGGAGCACAATGTTGCTGAAGCTTTCTGTGTAATCAGTTTCTTTTCCTATTAAAGCCTAAACTCTACCTATCCATCATCGACGATGTGATCGAGAACGTCCGAGAGATGTTCATCGATGAAGGGGTGGAAGAGAGAGTGCTTGATGAACTCAGGCAGGTGAGAGAAAAGGAAAAAAATAATAATATTGAATATAATATTAAAAAGAAAACAGCTGTTTAAATAGCAGAGTTTTATTTCATCACCTTATATTGTACTTTGGAGGAAATGCATGCACATGACACGTAATCTGAATGGGACATGGAAGAAAACAACCGTTTCAGTCTTTCTTGATTGTTTTTTTGGTTTCACGTTGGAATTTCATCAGTTTTCAAAGATTCTAGAAATAACAGTATTAAAAAAAACAAATCTTATTGCATAATTCAGCATTTCCATATGATTGAACTGGAATAGGAATGTAAATACAGCAATAACAAGGTTTTGGTGCTCCCTAAATTACCACTCAAATGAAGACGAGTTCCCTTTCGAGTCTGGTTCCTCTCGACGTTTCCTCCTCGGATCGCCACCATGGCACCTGGCGCTCGTTAGGGATGAACGTTAAGGGAAAATGATAGGGATGAGTTTAGGAATTTCAAATGTAATGTTAATGTACAAATAATGTAGAAATAAAAAAAAAAACATGCCGTACAGTCCGAATGGGAGATTTTTGTCTCTAAAGAAGATCTTGTGTTAGACGGAGACCAGGAGGGAAGATGCGATGACTCCCTCACCGCCACAGTCAAACATGGAGGTGGAAGCGTAATGGTTTGAGGAGCAGGGAAGGTTTGGAAACTTATTCCAGTGGTGTGAAGGGAATCCTGAACCAACATGGCAACCATTCCATACGCGATTTCAACGCTATGCAATTCCGTCTGGAATGCCCCTGTGCGCGTTATTTAGAGATCGAACTCCTTCTGAAGTGTTCTCCATCTATCCATTGAACAACCTGCCCAGTCACTGCACCTAAACGGCTCTGGGATAAACTGGATCGTAAAAAATTCCCTAGCGAAGAACACCTTTGGCGAGTTTTGCAAGTAAACGGTGCAAGCGTGTGAAGCAGTTCCACACGCTGAGGAACGATACTGCTAAAGCGGAGTGTTTTGAGATACTGTGCATGTCGGTTTCTGCCCATAGCTCTGGGAATCGAAGGTCCTGCAGTCGAAAGCGGTGGAAGGCTTCGCTAAAGAGAACATCAATCCATCCAACTTTGTTCTCCAGCTTCCGGCAAATTATTCCCAAACCCTGCAGAAATCCACAGGTCAGTCCAGTGTACGGATTTCTTTTCACTTTCGATAATCTTTTAATAATAAAAAAAAACCCCACCATATTCATTTGATTCAGAAACCCGTTTGGAAAACATTTGAAACCCTAAAAAAGATACAAATTATTGTCTTTAATAAATAAAATATTGTTTAAGTGTCTAAAAGCAGGTTTTCTTTCTTTAGCTTCTGGTGTTCTTCCCGTCAGGCAGCAGAGTTTCACAGGGAAAGCTGTAAGTCATATTTCATTTTCTCTGACATTACAAATATTATACTCACAACCACGTTGGTAGAAGAAGGTCTCCAGGAGGTTGGTACATACCCCAAAGTATCAGAGTTTCCTCAGGAAAGTAGAGTCCGCTCATGTCTTTTTATGATTTGGTCCATTTTATTATTTTATTTTGCATTCCACTCTCCACTTTAGCGCCGACCAGATGGTTCAAATTCCAGATGTTTCATTTTCTCCTTTCCAGAGCAACCCCGGCACCATCGCGACGTTCTCCCTGCCACCTGGAGTCACCTACCCTGTTCAGATCCCCGCAGGTGTGACCCTGCAGACCGCCTCAGGTGAGCCTCATCAACCCACCTGGCGGATGTTTCTGAGAGATTTCGGATTGGTTCGTGAGGGAGCGGATCAGAGCAGGAAAACGGAGTGGATTTTCTTTTCTTTCTTTCTTTCTTTCTCTTTTTTTTTTTTCATCATAAATCTTTTTAGATATTAAAGGATTTAAGTGCTGAACAGACTTAAGTTAAAACGGGGTGGTATAGGATATGGATAGTTTAGCAAAACGGAGTAATTAACACTACTGTAATGTATAAACTGAACAGTAATATGTATGTGGCAGCAGGCGCGTGGGCAAACTCCGGTTCGTGTGTCCCCTCTGTCTGTCCGGCGACAATGATCTAAAGGAGAGAGAAAGAGCTTAAATAGGACTTTGAAGGGCCTAAGATGGGGGATGCGCACATCCTGGCAGATCAAACAAAAGTTAAAAATATTCATATTTTAACAATTTTGTCGTATCGCAATTATCATCGTAAGATCAGAAAATCAGAAATCAAACCATTGAAACTCGGGAATGCCCGGGGTGTGTGTGTGTGTGTGTGTGTGTGTGTGTGTGTGTAAATATATTCCAAAATAAACCATATAAAAAGTCAAATACAACCATTCACACACATCTGTACTACAAAATCCCTGGGAGGCCAGGCAGTGTTAAATCGCCCCAAACACACACACACGCGCGCACACACACACACACACACGCGCACACACACAGCTTTATCCCAGGTTTATTTTCACTACTGAAAACTGTGGACTAATTGACTAACTAACGTCAACTGTAATTTAATAACAATTTTCGTTTTCAGCAATAAAATGAAACAGTTGTGTATCTCTATAGCAGGCAATTATTAAATTTGATTCCAGTCTCCTAATTTTGAGAAAGACCATAAAAACAACGCATGACCTCCCTAATCTACCTACAGGCCACTTCTACAAAGTGAACGTTCCTGTGATGGTGACTCGGGCTCCTGGGTGCCATCGCATGCCTCCTCAAGCCGCCCAACCCCATGTGGAGCAGATGCCCTCTGCTATCATTCAGAACCTCCCTGCCTCACAGGTGCCACCACCTCCTCCTCCTCCTCCTCTCTGTCCCCAAGCCGTTCCGCCATCTCAATCCCTCAAACAGCACCAGGAGCTCCAGCCTTCTCAGATCCCGCCGGATCCTCCTGGTCAGGAGCAGGAGACTCCTGTCAAACCCCAGCTTACAGAGTCACCCCCAGGAAATCTGGATGATTTCACGCTGGATGGAATCGACTTCAGCCCGCAGTTGCTCGGCTCGAGCACGCCGTCGAGTCTCTCGGCGGAGCAGATGGTGGAGAGGGCCGTCAGAGCGGCAGCAGAAACCGGGGACAATGCCGAGGACACGCTGAGTCGCTTCCTGCCCGATCTGGAAAGGACATCCGATGGTGCACTTAAGGTAGAATTAGTAAAATAAATAAATGAGTATTCGTATTATAGGAAAACCCTGTGAATAATCCGTAACATGAAATGCCTTAAATGTTCCCTTGAGTTGGACATGGACCTCCTGAGAGACTTCAACTTCAACGAGTTAACCGACATCCCACAGCTGGACGGGCTGTGTGACAGCAGCTCGGAAGCGGGAGACGATCCGGAAGAGGAAAGAGAGGGACGAGGACCCATCGAGGAAAACGAGTTCCTGGGCATGATCAATGCCGAGGCTCTGCAGGCGCTCCAGGGGGTTGGAGGAAGCAGTGATGGGAACAGCAGCTCCAGCAGTGACGGGGATGGGCCTGAGCTGGAGGAGGAAGAAGAGGAAGAGGTGAGACAAGACAGATCAAAACCGATGCTGTAGATTTATTATGTAGTAATTATTTTGTTTGTGATTAGGACACCTTTTCACAAGAGCAAAAAGTTCACATGCCGATGTGATGCAGTGTTTTACTGATTAATTGTTTACAAAAAAATTCAGTTTTGAAGATGCTGTCGGTGTGTATCTTAAATCCTAAATGATGCTGTCGGCATATTCCATTATCGCTGACTGCGGACTTTTTCAATTGTTCAAATATTAATGATGCCAAAAAAGAAAAAAATATTGATTACATCATCACTTTCACAATTCAGAGCAGAATTGACCTGGTTTTCATAATATAAAAATGTGAGACAAGATCTGACCCAAACAGAGAGCAGGTCCTAATGGAGAAAATAAAAGGTTTATTGGGAAAAAAAAGGGAGATGGGTACAGGGATGCAAAGACTCATTTCATCCCACCTATCAGACCTAGTGAAGGAGGTGTGGCAAAGGAAATGTGGCCATTATATGGCATGGCCTCTATACCACTCAACTATGGCAAAGGAGGTGTGGCCTTCTATCTTCTACCTGTCAGTACTGGTGAAGGATTTTTGACCTCTATTCCTGTCAGTACTGGTAAAAGGAGGTGTGGCCTCTATACTTGTGACTCCAGGCAAAGGAGGTGTGGCCTCTATAACTCTCAGTCTTGGTGAAGGAGGTGTGGCCTTTATTCCTGTCAGTCTTGGTGAAGGAGGTGTGGCCTTTATTCCTGTCAGTCTTGGCGAAGGAGGTGTGGCCTTTATTCCCGTCAGTCTTGGCGAAGGAGGTGTGGCCTTTATTCCCCTCAGTCTTGGCGAAGGAGGTGTGGCCTTTATTCCACTCAGTCTTGGCGAAGGAGGTGTGGCCTTTATTCCCCTCAGTCTTGGCGAAGGAGGTGTGGCCTTTATTCCCCTCAGTCTTGGCGAAGGAGGTGTGGCCTTTATTCCCCTCAGTCTTGGCGAAGGAGGTGTGGCCTTTATTCCCGTCAGTCTTGGTGAAGGAGGTGTGGCCTTTATTCCCGTCAGTCTTGGTGAAGGAGGAGTGGCCTTTATTCCCGTCAGTCTTGGTGATGGAGGTGTGGCCTTTATTCCTGTCAGTCTTGGTGAAGGAGGTGTGGCCTTTATACCTGTCAGTCTTGGTGAAGGAGGTGTGGCCTTTATACCTGTCAATCCTACTTAATGGAGTCTGACTGCAGTATTTGCAGGTATTCTCAATGACACTCTAAATGTTTAATTGAAAAAAATGTTTATTTCATACTGTAATATCACCTATCAGTATGCATCATTTGCTGCTTAATATTTGAATATCAGATTGCTAATGAAACCTCAAGTCTTAAGAAGTGAAACGCACATCGCTGCTGAATGTAGATGAGCAGTACTTGTCAGTGCTGTGCATTTCGCCTAGGACCCATTGAACTCCGGCGATGATGTAAGCGAGCAGGACATACCCGAGATCTTCGATACCGAGAACGTTATCGTGTGTCAGTATGATAAAGTGAGTTCCACTGTGTGCCCTTTCTCTTTTTACGAAGAAACCTAAGCATTCGTTTATTCTTTCCACCAGTAATAACCTGAAGGTTTAATGCCGTCCTAACAGATCCATCGCAGTAAAAACAGGTGGAAGTTTTACCTGAAAGATGGCGTGATGTGCTACGGCGGTAAGGACTATGTTTTCTCCAAAGCTGTTGGAGAGGCCGAGTGGTGATGTGGGGAGAAACAGCAGGAGACAAAACCCCTTATATAATACTATTTAAACTCATTTTTTGCTTATTCATGCATTTATTTTTTCTGTTTGCTATGCAGAGTCTCAAAGAAAATCCGACACATGTATATTGTGTATATATTTTTTGGGGAATTTTGAAATGATTTCATTTTTGACATAATTATTTCATGCCTATTTATTAGTGCACCCTCGATTACAGGCTGCATAAAATATTTGTGGCAAATCTTTCTTTAAATAATCGAGAAGTTCGAAATCGGTTGATAACTGGTTATTGTTTTTGCTTTGTGTAACGAAATAAAATACACAGCAGGGAAAACCCAACCGGTTTCTCGTTTGTCTGACCATGCCCCCGATTTCAGTCTGGTTTTAAGATTATATTCACAAACTTCAAATCTGATCCATATTGAGGTGGTGCAGGCTGTTTGTTGGTACCTTGAATAGTAAACACTACAGCAGGATGCGGAGCTTAATTTTCTTATGATCTCGACATAAATTCTAGAGGCAGGATTTATTAACCCCAGCTTTCCATTTGGACACAGTCTCAGTGCTTAAGTCTGGGTTGAAAACACTGTTTCATCAAGCCTTTTGTAAATAGGTGGAGCAGCTTATCTAAAGGGATCTTGGCTAGAGGACCTGGAAGTGCTTGAATGCTGCCTTATATCCCAGAGATCACCTTTATTTGTGTTACCCTCTGGCTCTTCCTACAAGGTATTCTGTCATACAGTAGCTAGTCTTACCAGCGTCCCTACTTGAGAATTGCCGTGAATATTGTCCATCCACGAACTCAAATGGATTGACATTTGTCACCCGGATGAAGATGGTTCCCTTTTGATGGGTTCCCTCTGGTCCCTTCTATGGTTTCTTCCACTGACACTACTAGCTTGCTCGTTAGATTCAACTTTATACCGACTAATTTGATGCTAATGTGTACATTTACATTACCGGCAGTTGACAGACGCCCTTATCCCGAGCGACTTACGTTTCTAATTCATACAACTGGGCAGCTATGGATTTAAGGGCCTTGCCCAGGGACCCAGGAATGGCATCTTGTTGTGGGACTTGAACTTGTGACCTTCCAAGTCCAAAGTCCATTGCCTTAACCACTAAGTTACCACTTATTTGTTTTGGGGTAGACAGTTTGTTTTCTCACTATTTAAAGGTCTTTTATGCAATTTTGACATGAAAAAACAAGCAATAAAAGCTGAAATGCTGCCTATCAACGGTTAATTCTAGTTTGTAGCGTCTCTGTTAATTTCATATCTTAACGTTGCAATTGCAGAAATTTTGCGCTTATCACGGTTTCTTTGTTCTCAGTTGCAACATGTTTTTTCTAAGCGCAAGTTTATTTTTGTGCTTCAGCGCGAGGAGATGTAAATAAAGCGACGCCACAAGACATAACACGTCAGATTTGGAGGTCAAGACAAGTTCAAAGATGGTGTCACCTTTTAGCTCGGACTTTAATTTGGCCAGGTCTTCAAGTCGGGTCATTCAGCCAGAGTTTGTGTGGTCAGTTTCAAACATTGAGTCCAGTCCTTAACTTAAAAAAATGGGTCAAAGGCAAGATAATGGTCCATGTTTAGATTATGTGCAACTTCTTACAGAGGTCAACTGTTGCTTAGGGAAAGAAGTGTCCTAACTCAGGTGTCCAAACTAAAATAAACCCATACTTCTGTATCATGCAAATTATAAATATAATTTTTTTTAATACAAAACAAAATTAAAAACACAATTGCTTTCAGCTTCTGCAGAGAACAACCCAGTTTTATAAGTTTTACAGTCCAGAAAACTGACTGCCTTTTAGTGCCACGTGAAAAGTAAAGAGAATAAAGTTGAAATATTAGAACCCCCGGACTCCAAGGACGTTATTCTCGAAATATTTCGACTTCACTCTCGTACGGCTGACTTGATGCCCCCGAGTTTGACCTTTCCTTCTCAAAATACTTTGACTTTTTTCTCGTTGGGCTACGACTATTCTCTTGTGACTTTTTTCCTCTAAATGACTTCATTCTCATATTGCTACTTTAATCTCTAAGCCTTAAAGACTTTAATCTGGTAATCGTAGTAAAAAACAAAATCGTTTTAATGTGCCAATAAAACGCCATCGTACAAATAATAAATGTAAATATATATAAAGAGCATTGACATTATGCATCACGTATTCACAGTATGTACAGCATTCACAGGTCGCTGCAGGTTAGCAGTCAGTGGCTCAGTAGTTTGAAACGCGACGCTCATGTCGCGGCCTTGTTAAAGAAACATCCATGCAGCTTGATGTGGTACGCTCGGAAGTGACCCGAGCGGGATTTCCTCAGGCTCTTCCTCCTGGGAGCCAGGATGACCCCGGAGAGACCCCGCGACCTGTAGTACTCCGCTTGTGTGTGGCAGCAGCCGCATCGGCTTAAAAGCAGACACGTGTCCCTGCGGAAGGCGCGTGTGGAAATGGTGTAGAGAAAAGGGTTGCACAGCGAGTTGATCGGGTAGAAAAGAATGAGAAGGATTTTGGATTGGGACACGGTGATTAGAGGCATGCGCAAAGCAGCGGAAATGGCGAAGAACGAGATGGGCGCCATGCACAGGAAGTCCGTAAAGCTGAGCACCGCCATGCGTTTGGCCATCCTCGTGTCTCCGTGGCGCGTCGGCACGTTCGGGTTCCGTACGCTCAAGTAAATCCCGGCGTAGCTGGAGCAAACCATTAAGAAGGCCGCGACGTTTACGGCCAACACGGCCACCACGTATCCCTGCGAAACCGGAGTTTCTATGTCCATCGGAAGGCAGATGCTGACCTTCGTGTAGCTGCTGACACCGACTACCGGAAGCAGAGCCATTAAAAGGGAAAATCCCCAACCGATCGCCATCATGGTGACCATGTGGCGAAGTCTCAGTCTCCTGCTTATCTGCATGGCGTGAGTGATGGTGTGCCAGCGCTCGAGCGTAATCATGGTGAGGGTGTAGATCGAGAGCTCACTCGAGAACACGGACAAGAACCCAGCAACCCCGCATCCCATCCCCGTCTGCCAATCCGTGGCGTGGTTGTAGTACTCTTGACGCGAGCGGTAATCCGCCAAGGCGATGAGCAGCAAATAGAAGCCCATGCAAAGATCCGCGAAGGCCAAGTTGCACATGAGGAACCGTGAGACGCTCAGCTTTTGGTGGCTCATCAGCAGAACGAGCAGCACGGCCAGGTTTCCCACGAGAGAAAAAACGGTAACGATCCACGTTATGGCACGTAGCAAGGCGTGACCCAGCAAGTCCTCGCAAGGGTTGAAGGCGTCCGGTTCCGGGGTGCACTTGAAGGAGCTGCTGCTGGCGCACAGGTCCAAATCAGGGTAGTGAAAATTGATGTCGTAAAGATCTTCACTTGATGGGTCCCTGTTGGGTGACAGAGAATCAGTTTTCTTTGATCGCTTGCTCAGTTTGACATGAAATGGATAAGTGCCACAATCTTACATGTCTGCTTGGTCAGCCATGTCGCACAGCATGGAGAGGTTCTTGAAGCGGCCAAATACAGCGTTCTCCCTGTGAGAAGAAAGAAAAGTGATATAAGCTGCAAAATACAGCTCATTCAAATCAGTTGTAGCAGATGAGATGATGAGGATACACAAGTGCCACTTGGAAGTCTACATGGCAAGGTGGGAGCCCAAGCATTTGACTTTGGATCCGAAGGTCGTGAGTTCAAATCCAAGCCACACCAATTGGCTGCCCAGCGAGGACCTTAACCCCATCGAATGAATATATGTATGAATACGATAAATGCAAGTCGCTTTGATCAAAGGCAAAATGGCATAAATGTAAATGCAAGTCTGTTAGAATTCCCCCATAAATTCCTGGGTTCAGTCATGAGCTCAGACTTACACATCTGTGTGGAGATCAGTTCAGTTTCTCCTACAATCGTAAAGTCACTCGGTGAAGTATAATTGGTTCTGATGCGACGATAAAAAAAAAAAAAAAGAATTTGGCATTAGTATCGTGAGGCATCGATTCGCATTGGTAAAAACTACTTATTACTACTATAATTATCAGTATATACGCTATTATTTTAGTATTTAGAAAGTGACCAATCATTTGATATATATATATATATATTGGCTACGTGAATACGACGTACCAACACTACCGAGGCGCCTCCTGAGGGTCACATGGATATTGATTAACATGGCAGAGGTAGAGCAGCATCTTACTGGAAAAAGAACAGGAAAAGGAGGTATTTTTCCCCCTTTTGCACTGCAAAGGCCTGTTTGGAAAAGAGCCATGCATTCGAAGGTCAGAAGGCACTTAAGTAAATTGATATGCTGTTTGAAGCAAATAAATAAAAGTGATCTGCATCTTATTTCTTTTCCTTTGCGTGGAATCGTGATTGGGGTGAATCGCATCTGTAGCTGCTTCATATGTATCTTTAACGCATTTGTATCGTAGTTTGTGCATCGAGAAGCAAATAACTAGTGTGTGTGGTGTGTCCTGCAGTAGACTGGCATCACATCTCCTGGTGTATTTCTTGTGACATGCCCAGATCAAGCATGACCTTGACCAGATAAAGCAATTACTGAAGAAGGGATGAATGATATGATACTTAGAAACTCTGTTACAAAATGAGAGAATGAGTGTAACCTTGTGGTTCTGGAACATGGACCCACATCCATTATTCACATGGATTTCTCATAGATCGCTACTAAGACCGTTTTTAGAAGCAAGAATCGCAGAAACATTCATTTATTTGAGCTAACTTTGTCATCAGTAAGTCAGATGGCATTTGAAGTCGTTATGGTAAGTCGTGGTAAGAAGATTATCCCTCACTTTGAGGTTTACACGAAAATAAAAGAAGAGGAGAAATTGTGAAAGGCGCATGCTCCGACCTGTTGTCCCGTTTCCAGGTCTGAAAGGCACAGCAGTGGCTTGGGTAGGTGAGGTCAGCCTCCTGAAGCTCTGCAAGGTTCTCAAGAGGAGGGAGGGTCTTCAGGTAAGGTGTAAAGCGTGCGACGAGAACCTTCACCTCTCTCAGGCCTCGGGCTGGGAGCGAGCGCAGAGCGGTGGATGATACATCGCTACACAAACAAACACGCACAATTGTGGGTAAAATCTGTGATGCAAAATGAACCTCATGAGCCAATCAAAGTTCTTCAAATGAGTATTACATATTTCCTGTAATATCCTAATTTCTTTTACTGTATGCACCAGGCGCCATTTAAAAAAAATCCTCAAACCTACGCTGGATCTTCAAAGAATGTCGAACAGTACAAAATATTTTATAACAATTTAACATAAACCAGTTTCCTTTTCCCCCAATGAATATCTAAAGAGCTCTAGATTGCCTTTCTGTCTCCTTCATTCCAGTGTTGGAGTTCATGGCAATGCTCCTGCCTGACCTTCAAACATTTTCTGACAGCTGTTAGTCCTTGGCGAACAGATACAAACCACTGAACCTCTCCAGTGGGTCATGATTGTACATAACGTTAGTTGCACTTACAGTAAAACCGGTCCTTCGGCACCTTCGAAGGCATCGTCGTGGATTTTGATTAGGTTCTTGTTGTCTTTCAGAATCCTAAAAAGATCAAACAATCGATTAGTTATTGATCACGTACAGTGAAACACACTGAACTTGTATCGGACCGACGTGATGTTTGTTTAGACGCGGCGACCAGAAGCCGACGTGTGAACTGTCAATAAAACAATCAATGTTTTGTCTCGTTTTGACATTGATTTATTCGTACACTATGTTCCTTACCATTTGTCCCTCAAACTCAAAAACAATCAACCATCCTGCCACTCATTCGGAGACGAGCTCCTCGTAAACACGTCTGAACAAGAGAAACTGTATCGCGCTGATAAGAGATACGTACAACTTTTCCAGTCTGGTCCCGTTGAAGGCGTGAGAGTCGATTGCAGTCAATCCGTTTCGGACGAGATTCCTGAAGAAGCGGAGCAGAAGAAGTTTGTTTATTTGGGCTCTGTACAACATGTACAACAGTGTTTTAGAGGCACGTAAGAAAATTACTTCTTCAGGGTCGGATCGAATAATAGCACAGAGACGTTTACCCTAAATATCCTTCAGACTGCAGATTTTAATTTTTTCCCTCTGAATAAATTATCTTACAGAATCGCTGCCGTGTCTGGTCACTGATTATAACTGTGCTGAGGTGCCAAAACACAAATTAACTTATTGCTAAATCCGTAACCTAAAGTAGAATTTACCCCCC
>MU574732.1:2138355-2157046 GCA_024362625.1 Silurus asotus | reverse complement strand
CCCCCCCCTCCCTCATCTATTTTATACAGAACGACATGTTTCTTGAGCTTCTGTGATTTTTTTTAATTTTTTTTTTATATGTATTTCCACTTTATTCTCGTAATTTCTTTACTTTATTCTCAAAATATTTCAACTTTATTTCAGTATTTTCGAAAATATTTAAAATTGTAATTCAACGTTTATTAGCAGACCCCCTGCGGTACCGGCACGGTCCCCGTAGGGGGCGCGGACTGCCGGTTGAAGACCCTTGGTGTATTTCATTGACTCAAGCGACAACCAACGACTTCACATAGGACGTGGATGAGCGTGGCCTACTCACATGTACACGTCCCCCCTGGACACGCCCCCAAATGCGTTGGCAGGGACGCTGGGTAGCTGCCTGTTGTCTCCCATTTCCCTTAAAACGAAGAGAGCGAAAAAAAATCTGACACGCTCGTTTACTTAACATGGATATTTTTGTCCACACACACACACACACACACAGCATGCCTTTAGCCCTGTATTAAACAAGCTGGGCTCAAACCCAAAAATCCATACAGGTGCACTCAGAAGGGCAGACGCTTAAATCAAGACGAGTGAATGTGTGTGCTCCGGATCACAGCAGGACGTGATTACTCACAGGAAGAAATCCAGCTCCAGTGATGAGATGCGGGAAAAATCCGGGAAGTGCTTTATTCCCGTGTTGCAGATGCTCCTGGAATGAAATTAAATAAAAAGAATGGAGAGATGAGCTTGTATGAGGATACGGTTAATTACACTATCAGCAGTATCAGTATGGGTAGCCGTCTTTTGTCTTTTTCTCCTTACAGATATCTCAGTCTCGGCAGATCCGTGAAGGCACCTTCTTCTACAGCCGACAGGTGAATGATGTTCAGGATTGAGCTTTTAAAAAAAAAAGGGAGCCATTTACAGATATTGAACATTACAAAGTATTGACAATTTTTTCCCCCCTGAGAGAGACACATGCATGTTCCTTTGGTTTCTATGGAATGTATTTCCATTAGCATGAAGAACACGCAACGCTCAGCAGCACGTTTCTGCCAACATGCAGCTGAAATACTTTGCCGTTCCTCATGGAAATCCTGCCAGTGGATGGAGATTTTGTATATGATCCAGTTCATCAAAATTCCAGTTTGGACTCCACACCTTTTACCCCAACAAAAGGAATATGCATGTATCTCAAAAAACCCGCTCTGTAAATACAATGAGGTGAGATGACTTACATTTCCATAACGCTGTATAATGAGAGAAACGCCTCGCCTTCTATTTTCCTGATCGAGTCACTTTGGGAGATTTCGCTGCACAAGAAACAGCAGCCATTAAACATTTACCATTATATTCCACACGCACTCGTCTCGTCCAGTGACATTGTGACGCATAATTAGTCCGGATTTTCTTTTAAAACTACGAATCAGTTATATATTTATGGAAGCCCGTTTCCACTCCGCAGTTCTGACTTTATTCCTTAACTCCTGTCTGCATTGTAGCAATAAAGCGGGATCCAGAAGCGATCGCTGCAGCTACCTCTTGGTTGTTAAAGAAGGATTTGTATTGGCAGAAATGAAGTCGGAATCGAGAGCAACATAGTCGGAATCGCGAGAAAAATCTCAAACAGAGAAGTCACAATGGAAAAAAATATAGTCGGAACCGTGAGAAATAAAGTCGGGATCTCAGAAACATCTCAGATGAATCGCAGAAACTTGCAATTAAGTTGGAATCAACACCGAATGTCCATTCATCATACTATTGTCTGTTTAGGAAAACTGTCCTCATTCTCAACAGCACATGTCCCTAACAGTTCCATTGTGGAGGTGATCATCTGTTCCCTGATGGACACTTGAGTGTTAAACTGTCCATGGTGATTGCAGCACTGATTCACTGTAAGCAGACTCGGAATTATATTCATTCCGGTCCAAATCCATCTTCATGGTTCTGGAGTTAAGCCCCTCTATAGTAAGCTCCTAAATCTTCAGCAGCAAACGAGTGGTTTCTAATCGAAGAGGACGAATCCGTCATGAAAGAAAGTTTGTCACTCGAGAACTTGTTTGTTTTGGAGACATGGCACCACGATGTGGATTTTCTCCAGCGGTTTTGTTGTTGTTGTATCGTCTCCCCGGGACCCTCGTAATGGATCCGTTTTCCTGCCACTCGGATGAAAACGCATTTAATTTATAACCGATCGCCAACGATTTCAGTACCTCGACCTTTAACCACGAACACGCTCCCAGAACACCGAGCTCCGCCTCTATAAACCGATTACACGCAAGTTAGATTTTGAACAGAAGTTTTCGATTAAGGGACGGAGGGTTGAAATGTAGCAAACGATCGCCGTTGGAAGACTCAGCGCTTCTCTATCTATCAGCCTGGGCGTTCTGAACAAAACAATCTGTCCTGGAAAAGATCACCTCAACCATATACAGCAGTGAAAATGCTGAAACCTCAAAACCCAAAGCGTTATTCCCCCCATATAAAACGTGTTTCTCTACCAGCTTTCTGCGGAAAATCTTAAAGTACACCTGCATATATAGGTAAGTATGTGCAATGCATATGACGTACGTACGTATATACGCGTACATATACCGCCTCTCTATGCTACTTGTATATACTTGGCATACGCTGCTACGTTCGTGCCTCCCGTGTGCCGCGTCGCCATCGCCATCGCCATCACGAGATCGGAAAATCTTAACCCGGAGACCATCGATACACTGTGATGTCTTTCATCAATCATTTTTTTCTTCATGCTTCTTCAAAATATCTTCAAACCCAAGCCCGCTTTCGAGATCTTCGCCAAGAAGAGACCGACGCAGAAGAACTTGTGTCTTCTTGTATGACCATGTCTTTCAAAAATCCTCCTACACAGCTGTTCCTGTTTCAGTTAATGACTATTTCAACCTACAGGTGCGGTAAAAACCGGTCAATTATACACCTGACACAACAATCATACAAAATCCCTGACGTTGTCCGAACGTCCAAAGTGTGTACAAGGAAGAATCGAAAGTTTGAGGCCGGTTAACGGAACTATTGGATTTGATTCCGATTTCTCTTCTGATTATTTCCTTTATTTTTTTATTCTATACATTTAACATTTTTGTGATTTCTAAAGCCGACACAAATGTATATAAAATTAAATTCTACCTTCAGATAATATATACGTTTTATTTTCTATAATGTTTGATGTGTGCGCTTTAAACATAAACATAGCTTTAAAAAAAAATCACAATGATTTATTATTAAAAATGAATACAGTGAATCTATATATATATTTTGTTTTGATTAATATTATTAATATTTAATATAAATAAACTCACATTCTGGTGACGTTAATGAGACCTCGAAAAGTTCCCCTCTGCACTTCTGTGAAAGGCAGGTGCGCCAGTCTTCTGCAAAAAATAATAATAATAACCCCAAAGGAACAAATGAACAAAAGTTTTTGGCACCATTTAAATTGAACTTCTGGAACATCTCTGCCTTTTGTAGAGGCTGTTCGAGATGATGGTAGACGTACAGGTTGTTGTTGGAGGACGATCCCCGGGCTGCGCTCTCTCTCTCGGTCTGCGCGGTGCATCTCAGTGTATCTGGGGTGCAGATGCAGGGCAGCGGGCAGGTGAAACTCCCCCCATGGCTCAGGCGCAACGCCAGCGCCAGCAGCAGCGCCGCCAACGAGCACCGGGACACCATAATCCTCCTCCTCCTCCTCCTACTGCTTCACTCACTGCACATTCATCTGCCATCCAGCTCCAATCCCCAGTCAAAATAAAAACCCCACCTACTTATTTTTCTTTTTTAACCGGTCCTCCCTCCAGGGGTTGCCAGATCATCCATAGGGCACTCCTACTCTTCCTGGTGCGCGTTCCTGCGTCACCTCTCAGGCACATCTCCTGCCCAAACACCAGGGATCAATGATATGTCCCCTCATCCAGCTGCATTAATAATTCTTGATTTAGTCTGTCCTGAACAACTGATTTGACTGATTTCCAGCCTATCTGAGCGCGCACACACACACACACACACACACACACAGAGGTATTAAAAATGATATTTCAAACATGCAAAAAAAGGCACAATGCCTTTAGGCCTAAAAAACATTAGAAAGACATTAGATCATGTCTACATTATATCCAGTACTGCTTTCACAAGTTTCTTGTGAAGTGATATACAGTCATGGTAGACCACTTTATAGTCAACAGGAAATACGAGACGGCAAACGCAGACTCACTCGATAACCCGTTCTGAAAAGAACAAATCGCTCGCTCGAATCCCTTGTGGCGACGCTCCGAGGACAGACTACAGACTGCGGCTTGTCAAGTTGCTCATGCTTCAAAGCAATAGGGACTACTGTGACTTTTTCTCTGTAGGCAATTTGCATTTATATGATCTGCACCAGGATGATTGCAAAACAGTTATTGGTGTAGGGGAGCGGGCGTTACGCAGTGCTACAGAGCGAGCTAGACGCCCGTCTCTGCAGGTTATCGTCTGAGATTTTCTTTTCTTTTTTTTTGCTGTTCGTTTTCAGAAAAGCTAGGTTTGGTGTGACTGTATGCCTGGGTTTTTACCATGTGACCAGGCTGGAATCAGTTGACCAATCTTGCGATTTACAGTATGGCAAGGGAGGGGAGTGATTGTTAGACTACGTGTGTGTGTGTGTGTGTGTGTGTGTGTGTGTGTGTGTGTGTGTATACACATGAGTGGTAGTGTATGCAGGACTGGATTCAATTAACCACTCGGACACTGGGTTATTATAAATGGTCCAATGAACCACTTCAACACTGGGTCCAGATCTAAATAACCACTCGGGCACTGGGTCATGTTAAACACCAGATTAACCTCTTGGGCACTGGGTCATGTTAAAGGTCTGACTAACCTCTTGGGCACTGGGTCATGTTCAAGGTCTGATTAACTTCTTGGGCACTGGGTCATGTTCAAGGTCTGATTAACCTTTTGGGCACTGGGTCATGTTCAAGGTCTGATTAACTTCTTGGACACTGGGTCATGTTCAATCTCTGATTAAACACTCGAGCACTGGGTCACATCAAAGTTCTGATTAACCAACCAGGCACTGGTTTGCCCTAAAGGTCAGATTAACACTTATCCACTCAGACACTGGGTCACACTTAGTGTCTGATTAACCACTTGGACACTGGGTCACGGGTAAGATCTGATTAACCACTCGGGCACTGGGTCAGGTTAAAGGTCTGATTAACCACTTGGGCACCGAGTCTTATTGAAGGTCCAATAAACTAGTCTGACACTAGATCACGCCAAGCGTCCAGTTAACCACACCGGCATCATCGTGACCCAGTGCTGGAGTGCTGGAAGAAGTGGGTACTGATGAGCGAGTCTGATTAAACGCTCCAGGACTGGGTCTTGATGATAGTGTGGTCATGTTGAAGGTCAGATCTCCGAAACTGGGTCATGAGTTTTCTTTCTTGTTGAACACGTCTGCATCATTCAGTGACTTCACTTGAACTAGCAGACCTAAACCAGCTTCATGAAGATACATGGGTCGGAAGAATGGGAAGATCTCCTGCTATAGAACTCACAGCACCTTTTCTGAAGAATTGGAACATCTCCCCAGGTCTTCATTACCTGACTTTACCAACACCCTTGTGGATCAATGAATTTTCATGAATCTTTTTAAAAAAATCTAGTGGAACACCTTAGAGGGGCGGAGCTTATTACATGAGCAAATAGGACCTAAATGTGGAATATAAGATTTTCTATATGTTCTAAGCTGTTAGATTTGCTAGCACGCTCATTCTTCTGTACTTCATAAGCCTTCCTCAGCTGAAGGGGGTTTATTGAAGCAGGACGATGAGAAAACTGTTCATCATGTCCGAGTTCCTCGAATTAGTAGTTTATGATGCAGTCCTTGGAATTGGAAAAAAACGCCTGAATATTTCCCACGCAATCCGTACAAACCAATGAACGCTTTCTGCAAGATAGGTCACGCTTACCAACTGTTGTTCATCCAAAAAAAACAAAAAAGGTTCGAATTGTTATCCATTGGAGTTTTCATCTACGTGCCGAGCAGTTAACTGCAGCTGAGTCATCTGGTCTTTTAATCCTGGTGCACTGTTGACATGACGCTTACATAAGTGGTACGTTAATTGGTCACTTAGAAACCGTGCGCTTTTATTGTCGAGGTAATGACAGTAAACATGCCCAAGTGCTAAAACACACACACACACACACACACACAAAACATACAACCTTTTCCGCCATTAAAGAAATTCCTCCTAATGCTAACGTTCGTACCGATGATTACTTGGAAGTCTTTCCAATCCAGATGTGTGTAAATGTGACATGGCCACCGAAACAGCTGTCTCATTCGACACAATTTACAAACCCCGAGCTTGTCTTCCTGCTAATTATGTAAGGAGTTAGCAAAGAGGCAAAGAGGATGCTAATTATGGTACAGGAAGGAGAAGTAAAGAGATGGTTAATTTTTTTTTCTATGGTTTTCTGTAATTGTGTAATTAAAATCGCAGGTACGAAGCAGGTGGTGTGCGCACGTGTGTATGTGTAAAAAGAAAAAAAAAAACGCGTTAATCACAGACGCGATAACATTTGCGTGCAAAAGTTGCGAAAGGTTTAACTTCACCGCCGCGAACTGTAAAAAAAAAAAAAAAACAAAAAAAAACACCCCGGTACCTCCAGCATCGCATGACACGTTGGAAACGTTAACCGTATCCGCGTCGCAGCGAAAGAAAAAACGTCACGTGACCCAACACGAGCAGCGTCATCCGCGCCGAACATCTCGAATTTGGTCTAAGTGAAATATGGTAAGTGAATGTTTACGAGAGGTATATTTTCATGCAGTTCTTCGGATCCATCCCGCTCACTGGCGCCCCCTGCCTCGCTCACCTGCCATTGCAATTTTGCAAGGATTATTAAATGTGTTTAAACTTTTTAATGGAAGGTTGCGATTTTTATGTTGTGATTTTTATGATGTGGTGGTGGAGCCATTGAAGGTTCGAACCGCTTTACCGCGGTTCGAATCTGGCGCACCATTTTCTAATTATTTTGGCTGATTCTCGCGGAGGGCACGATAAGACCAAAAAAACGTATAGGGAATTGTTTTTACGGAGTTTTCTGTTGAAATAAGGAAATGTATTAATATAAATATTGTTCCAAAATTAAGTAATATGTTAACACAGTACAGAACAGAAACAAAAGAATGCGGTGATCTTTAACTCCGCCTCTTTTTTGACGTCGTAGGACATTTAACCAATAAACTAGCAGGGAAACTACTACAGAACCGTATACCGTATGGTACGTTTACTCACCACAAATGTGATTCGGTGAACCGTATTTCTACCAATTCACACAATTCGTTACGCTATACTCTTGAAAAAGTTTTCTGCGTGTTTAAAGTGTGTGGAAGACGATTCACGGATTATACGATTAAAAAAAATGCGTTTTAGGGCGGAGTCCTTTTTACGGTAATCCCCCGTTTTTATCGCGCTTTATCACGTTCCGAAACCGTGATTTGTCAACGTTTTGAAGGAGAAAAATAAGAGAAATTATAGTTCGGTTGTATTTCTGACGACCAGCACGTCCACTTTTTTCCCCGTCGCGTACTCCGAGGTGTTAGGAAGCGGAAAATAGTAAGAAAGGGCACTCTGACCGGCTCGGCGTCGGTGACGTAGGGCCTCTTGTGATGAGCTGTTAGAAACCATTAAACCTTCCTCTGCCTGCTCTACATCACGGCGCACAATAGCGGGACGCAGCATGCGGCTCATCATTTCTGAAAAAAAAAAGAAAAAAGCGGGCTGGCGTGGCGTAGACTCCGAATACCGGTTTCCGATAATAAAAAAAACGGGTAAAAACCTGCTCCGGGTTTCACCTCTGTTACATCACCAGGATTCTAACTAACATTTAAATAAAGAAAAAAACGCTAAACGTGCAGGATAATCGTGTGTGATCCGATTTTGGTTTCATTCAACACGAAGCGATCCAATGGAAAAGAAGGAAAAAAACCCAAATATTTTCTCTGTTGTGTCTCCAGGAAGATGCAGCTCTACCTCTGCCATGTTAATCTTTATAATACGTGACTCTCGGGACACGCCTCTGTCTCATAGCAGCGGTGGCGCTGAGAGCGGTGATGCTGAGAGCGCGCCCTCGAGAAACAGTCTAGCGAAGAGAAATCGATCGGAAATATCGGTCACTTTTTATCAAATAATTCTATCAATAAATCGTTTATTTTTACAGACGCAAAAATGTACAACAAATAGAGTAGACAGGTTGAATCTTACGATCCCTAGTGTGTGTGTGTGTGTGTGTGTGTGTGTGTGTGTGTGTGTGTCTGTGATTTCAGACTGAGATCTATTTGACATGAGTCTGTGTGAGAGTGGAAGCCTATTTTGGAACGCAGAGATACTTCTCAGGGTTAAGTAGTCTCCCAGAGTGACTCACGTGGAGCCGAGAGAGCCTGTTTCTATCTCCCTCACACACACACACACACACACACACACACACACACACACACACCAAGCCTTATCATCTGTTTATTAGACATTACAAGAGGCAGACTTTGAGTGGGAACGTTAATTTCTTATGATCTGGGTTTTTTTTTCTTTAATATTTCTATCATTATGAGCAATCGAGCAATTCACAGATTCATTCATTCGATTGTTTGTTTTATTAAAATGTTGATTTTTTGATTAGAAACTGTATGTTTATGAATTCATTGATTAACTGGAAGTGTGGGAGGATTTAACATCTGGATGTATTATATAATATCATTTCCACGTATCCCTTTACAGTGTATAATCAGACGCCCTTAAAGGGTCTCATTCATACGAACGAGCAGCTATGGGGTTAAGGGCCTCACTTAGGGGCCCAGCTTGGTGTGTGGCTGGGATTTATATATATATACTGTATATAGATAAATAGATAGATAGATAGATAGAAATGTATGATAGAATAGATGATAGAAATTAGATGATAGAAATTCTCAAGTCCATATAAATAGTTTGATCTCAGTGATCTAAAGGAAGTGCTTCAGATTCCTCATGTTTCTATAGAACATTAAAAGCCAGTGTTTCCCCATCATATACTCTGCGTAGCCAAAGAATCATCAGAGAACCCATGCTGACCCCTGGACACCACCCAAAGCTCCTACAAGAAGACCTGGTCTGATCAATCACGTTTTTTTTCACATCATGTGGACCACCATGGTGTGTGTGTGTGTCCTGCTGCAAAATAGATGGCACCAGGATGCACTATGGATAGAAGTCAAGCCACGGAATGGAGGGTGATGTTCTGGGTGATGCTCTGCTTGGAAAACTTATTTTGCAGGTTCCTGACATTTGAGGTGAATGTTACTGGGAGGTTACATACCACCAATTTAAAGATTGGTCCAGAAGTTTATGGAAAAATGGGAACAGTGTTTTACAGGCAGTGGTCTCTTTTAGCTTCCTGATGATCTTCACAACATCAAATTGTTCAGGAATGGTTTTGGGAACATTCAAAATGGAAACTATCAGACTGGGATCTTTCAAAGAGCATCTATGGGCAAAAAAGTCTAATCTACCTCAAAACAAGTCCAAGCAGCACCTCTGCTGCTAACGTCTTGGTCCCAGATACTACAGAAGTTCTTCAGACCTCTTGTGGGTTCCAGGCTGAGAAGAATCGGAGCAGTTTTGGGGAAAACACATAATACTAGGAAGGTGAATATAATGTTTTAGCTGGTCAGTGTATGTTTATTAACGGCAGAGGATATTGTAGAGTTTGTATTTAAACTTTTGTTGTTTTCCTGTGTAAAATAATACATGTGTAGGACACCCCCTGGTGGTTGGCGGCGTAATTGCAACTCTGAAAACATTTAAATTTTTCTCGAATTTACTTTTGGTTTTCTAGAATCACTACGATTTTCGTTCTCATGCTGTTTCACACGCCATTTAGAAACTGTGAGTATAAAAATCTGAATGTGCAACATCTCTGTAGGTAATGGAGAGGAAACAGAATTCAGTCAACCACCTCACGACTCTTCTAGTCCGAGTCGTTCGCTTTTTTGATCAATTTATTTATCAGAAGGTTGTAAGTGTAAATCCCAGCACCACAAAGCTGCCATTGCTGGGCCCCTGAGCAAGGCCCTTAAGCTCAGTTGTATAAATGAGATAAGAGCTTTAGATAAGTCTGCCTAATGCCATAAAAGTAGATAAATATATATAGCATACAATTTTCCTCAGAGTGACGAGGATTAGAAACCTGTTTAGTAGAGGAACCTGGTAGGATGTTTTGGAGACAAGGTGAATGAGATGGTTTGGTCACGTGGGGTATATCAGTAGAAGAACGCTGAGGATGGAAGGAGGAGGTTTATTTATATGGTGAGGAGAAGGAGAAACGCAGGTTCGAAAGAGGCAGATGTAGTATGGAGATGGATGGTCTGCTATAGAGACCATAACAGGACCAGCAGAAGGATGAAGATACTATTTACCCCAGAAAAACTTCAGGCCATAATTTACCAAATTGAAGAACCATTCAATGATCAGGGATTTTGAAAAATCAGGAGGCAGGAGCGTGTTCTTCTGAAGCAGAGCGAGTCTGCTTTCTAGGACCTGTAATTTATCTCTCTGACCAGCAGGTGGCACAGCTTTCCTTGTAACTTGCCGCTTTTCAGGCTAAAGGTTATTATTTCTCCTCGGGTGCCGGATTTTCTCTCACACACACACACAGAGAAAGCGTTTGGCCTTTGATCACGTATTCATTCAGATCTATCGAATGATGAATGCTGGGATACGGGACAAGGACGTGAGTGGAGCTCGTGCGGATGCGGGTTAATCAGAAGCGACTGGAGGAGATAAAGCGATTCCCAGCTCGTCAGCGTCTCCTATCTCCTAAGGCTTTTCCCGCATGATAGCGATGACTCATTTTAGAGCAAACGATGATCTGCGGCATATGGAGTCACGGTTTGTTGATTTTATGACCTAGCCTGTGAGGATAAACACTTCTCCTGGAAGAGGCCTTCGCCAGATTGAAATAATCTCACACACAGAAATCCCACGCTCATTATATTAAAAAAACAACAAAAAACCTGCTCTGTATCGGAATGCCACCGATACAAAATCTGGCTTGTAAATACAGATCCGTGAAACACGTTCATGCCGTTATGGTGCGCAGAATTATACAGACATAAACTGTTCAAATGAAATAAAAATAATTATTGATATCCCACTCGGTTATCCAGCATCACGGAACGTTACGGAAGCACGGCGGTGCGCCGCGAATAAAATCGCGTTCACAATCAACATCAAAACATCTGGTTATCGCACTAAAAACATCTCGTTATCATCGTGAAATGTCTTGTTATCGTTGAGTTTGGCGCTGAAATGCACCGTTTAAACATTTAAATCACGGTGACGTGCCTCCTAATTACCGGATTAAACGTCGTTCCGGTTAAACATGGTATACCGAGGCTGTGAAAAGTGTGGAAACTCCTCAAAAATTGGTGAACAAAGTTCTGTGCCCTGGACATTCTGAAGAACTCGGTGGTGTAAGAAGTGGACCAGGAGAGAAAATGTGAGCAGACTGTCTTACCTCCGCAGTCAAACATGGAATTGAAAGCTTAATGGTTTTGGGTTGTTTTGGAGACCCAGTGGGGTGAAAGGAATCCTGAATATTAGGATCTTAGGATCGACCTAAGGAACAGTCACCGCACATAAATCCTGAACGTTGAGATATCTCAGGTGAAGAACATCTTCGCGAGTTTCACAAGAGGAACGGCAAAGTATTCGAGATGGATGTTTGAAGAAACGAACCGTCCGGATGCCGTGTAAAGCTGACTGATGATCCTGTTCTGTTACCACCCCCTGGGTTCCTGCCGGTAGTCTCTCCTGGTTCATGCTCCCAATACCCGGCCCCCCGCTACGATTTCTCTGAAGGTATCGCTAACCAGAACGGCTAATTCCCAAACTCTACTCCAGAAAGCGTCTACTTAGCTCCGATTACTGGTACAGCTTTAATCTACATTTCTTCCGACTCTATTCATCCCTGCTTGACTTTGTATCTTGGTTCGCCTGATTTTTGCCCCTGTGCCCCGGCAGTTTTTTCGTCCCGGCTTGTCCCAGACATTTCCATGTCTGGGAATGGGACGCTCAAAAAACACACGAGTCTTTTTAGATATCCACCAACATTAGTTGATATGTGCATAAGGCAGTTTTCATGAGAACACTTTTACAAAATGAATCATTTCTTCAGCTAATACAACGCTCAATTTCAGTGAAACACCTGCTTCATGATATAAAGCTAATAAATACCGAACATATTTTTCCTTCCCACCTCTTTTTTTAAATTTCTTTTTTCTATATACACCACAGACGCAAAACAACAAACAAAAAACTACTGAACTGTATTTGTGTTTGGAATCATTTACCTGGTCATTACTCAGACTATCCGAGCTTTCAGGAGCCTTCTGTCAGGTTTGTCTTCTCTCCACCCCCCCATCTTCTCCTTTTTATTTTTTTATGATCATGAATCTCTGAATTGCCCATTGGAGGGCTGCAGTGGTGGTTGTCCTGCTGGAACATTGTCTAATCTCCACACAAGATCTCCAGTGACCATTCAGGTTCAAACCTCACTTACTAACTCCATTCTCCTCTGATTACCCAGTTTGGTCAGGCTACCACCTCTTAGAAGAGTCCCAGCCGGCCATACTTCTTCCATTTGAGAATTTTGGAGGCAGCAGAATTTTTTCTGATTAGATTTCAGTTGCATAAATCCCGTCTTGAAGCTGTGCAGCCAGTTGACCTCATGGCTTGGTTTTTGCTGTAGTACGCATCGTGAACTCCAATCATGGTGTAGGAACGAAAAAGATGTTGGCATGCTGGAACGAAAAAAAAGGCTTCAATTTGCTAGGGAGGATAAAGTTTGGACTCTGGAGCAATGGAAGAAGGTCATGTGGTCTGATGAGTCCAGATTTACCCTGGTCCAGAGTGATGGGGCATCAGGGTAAGAGGAGAGGCAGATTAACTGATGCACCCATCACGCATAGTGCTTTCGGTACAAGCCTGTGGGGGCAGTGCTGTGATCTGGGGATGCTGCAGTCGGTCAGGTCTCGGTTTAGCATGAGGTCAGCTGACTTCCTGAATATGCTAAATGACCAGGTTATTCCATCAATATATTTTTTCTATCTTGATAGCATGAACATATTGAGCCCAAGATTCCTCGATGCTCAAATTGTCAAAGACAATCCAAAGTCCAGACCTTTAATACCAGTGAGAATCTTTGGGATGTGCTGTAGAAAACTGTGCAGCGGTACGACTCTTCCATCCTCAATACAAGATCTTTGCTGGAAAATGACTGCAGCCCTGAACAGGAATAAATGTTGTGACATTGCAGAAGATTAACGACGCCACGGCGAATGCGTGCCGTAATCAAAGCTAAGGGCGGTCCGACAAAACGACAGTGTGTGAGACGTTATTATTAATCGCTAAACATGTTTTACTGATGCGCCAATCGAGCAGCAAAATCTGCCATGACGCACGTGTCCGGCAATTAAATCCGTCCGTGTGGAAACGTAGCAAAAGTTCTGTTTGGTGTCGTGATTTACTTTATTTTAAACACCAGAATTTAACTTTTACAAGAATATTTTGTCCTCATGCTCCATGTTGAGTTCAGTTTTACTAATAATAAACGTACATTTGCATAAAGCGGCCAGATTTGACCCCGAACCGATAAAAATGTGACATTAAGTCAGGATGAATTGCGAGTTAACCCATGATAATCATGCAAATTTAATCTTTTAATCTATTGACAGCCCTTTTTAAACTATTGAAGCATGCAAGCCCAATCCAAATACTGCCCAATGTACATTGTGTGTGTGTGTGTGTGTGTGTGTATATATTTACAGTATATATGTATATTTATAGTGCACTTCCTCAGGCATATTCCATGATGACAGTGCCATTATTCATCAGGCTCAAATTGTAAAATAGTGGTTCTGGGGGCATGAGACATCATGCCTTGGTTTGGCCCCTGCAGAGTCTAAACTTTTACCCCATTTAGTATCATAATAAGCAAAACAAGTTCTTGGCAAAAAATTGAAAAAACCTTATTGCAAATCTGGATGGAAACACAGTTTGTGACGTCCTATTACAAATCAATACAGCGTTCCCAGCGCTCTTGCCACTTCTGGAATATGACCTGAAAGTCGTCGTCGTGAAAAGAGGGCGAAGTCTTCAGGAGCAAGTAAGGTGGGTGCAGAAGTAAGAACATCTGGCGAGAACGTGGTCGGAATGACGGAAGCGATAACACGTCGTCGGGATAGCAGCAGCTGCACAGCTCCTGGTGTACACGGAATGATGTCTTTTGGCACACTGATAAAGGTACGAACTTGTCTTTAAATCTTTCGGTATCACCTCGTACCCACATGTAGTAATGTAGTAGTGTATAGTTGCGTGTGTGTGTTTGCGTATACAGTCGACCCTCGATAGTCCGCGGGATCTCATTCGGAACTCATCTAACAGCAAGTTGCGGATTGTCTGAAAATTCGCGGGAATCCGAATGTTCAGGAACGTTAGGAATAACACTTGAAACTTTTCGTTAACAAATTTTATACCATTTTTGAAAACAGTATTGTATTAAAGTGACATGACGTCTGGATAAATTCACGGATTTTCAGAACTCGAGGGGGTCTTAGTACTTAACCCGGGGGACCATGTTATATTTATATTTATATACATCTATACATTATACAATATATATTCAAATATCTTTAATATTGAAGTTGACGTCTGCCCTTTATCCCTATCGTCATCATCATTATCGTCATGTTTCAAGTTCACTGTGTTTGATATCAGATCATTGTTTATGATTTTTTCGTCCTGTTTAATTGGAACCGCTCTCGTTTAAATCCAGCTTCTTTTCCGATCAAACACAGAGCTTCTATTATAAATACTTTAGGCTTCGTCGGTGTGCAAATTGGATATATGGCGTTAACATCATAGACGGACACACACACACACACACACACACACACATTTTGCAGAGAAGCTCCAGCTTTGTCCAGTCGACTGTAAACTTAATCAGGCAATTAAAGCGACTCATTTGAAAGCTCGCCAGAGGATTTGAGGCGAGCCGACAGTAAAGCTATAGCACTAAATAGGGATAAATTAAAGGGCGAATCACAAAGTTTGCACGCCGGAGCCGTTTTATTCGCAGCTGTGCTCGCCCCCGAGAAAGTGTTAAAAAAAAACCGTAACAAACGAAAGTTTTTTTTTTAGGTTCTCTTTTAAAAGATGATTAATAATGCATGCGACCGGATACTTTAGAGAAAAAATAATAATAAATCGCAGAGGAACCGAGCGTTTAATAAAACCCCCAGGATTCCCCCTTTATCCCTCCGAGAAGCTTCAAGTAAAGATGCGATTTGCACACACTGCGGTTTTTCCCCCACCAAACACACTCAAAGAAAACCACTAGCTAATTACACGATATAAAAAGAATAGGCTAGTAATAATAACGTGGCTAGTTTATGAGGCAAGCTAATGAATATTATGCTAATATATTGCCTCAACCAATAGTCAGAGTATAAATTGTGCTTAATTTAGCTTTTAACTTCTCCATACAATAGCTAGTGTTAGCATTTAGCATATTATCAATAGCAAGCTAGCTTCTAAAAAATGGCTACAGCCTAACAGTTGGCTAAATGCTAAGTGGCTCGCTAGCAGGTACTCATTTCACCCGTATAGCTACTTCCAGGATTGCCTTCAGACTGGCTAGTTTGTGTGTATTGCTAGCAAAACTGTTTAGAGTAAACCTTTTGAACGCTTCATTACACCGTTAGTCTCCATTTACTGTGGTAATGTGCTCCACTCTTCTGGGAAGATGGGAAGATGTTCCACCAGATTTTGCAGTTATAGAGATTTGTACTGATGTAGGTGAGGTGAGGAGGCCTGGGGCACTGCAGCCAGTGTTCATATTCACATCAAAGATCTTCAGAGCTCTACAGCGCAAGATCTTCTATATCCTCCAACCCATGTGAGGGATACCCTCATGGAAAGCGAACAGACGCTACAGCATCCAGAGACGTCCCGTACAAATGCGTGCCTTGTATTCATTGGAACTGAAGAACCACACGTGGTTGGACGAGTCAGGCGTTCCAATACTTTTGTCCAGATTCTGTTTGAAGGTTTTAGGACCTGAATATAATCAGGAACGTTACAGGCTGGCCGTGTCAGTTAATAAAGAGCAGGGCTGCGAATTTCGCTGTGATTCTGATTATTTTCACGCCGCAGGACTGAAAAAAAAAAAAAAGGGGAAAAGGGCAGCATGCTGTGGAAACCACGATCTCATCTTTTCTTGCTCTTAGGTTAAGTTGGTGAAGCGGCTGAGCTTCTCTCTTTTTTCATTGCCTTCTTGTCATACGCTCTTTTCCACTTCACCTAATTAAAAGCGCGGCTGTTTAACCAGAGCAAAAGTTACGACAACATGCGGCGGGATGAAGTGGTAGCGTGGAGACGGAGAGATAGACAGGCGTTTGATGGATACAATCAGGGCAGTGTGTTTGACGCACACACACACACACACACACACACACGCGCACACGTCAGCAGGCTACAGTCGCCCGATCTGCTCGTGTCAGCGCTGTGGGATTAAGTTTGATTTGTTCCGCGTCTGCTGAGGAACTGATATTCATCAGCATTACAGAGCGTCGCAGTGCCGCCGAGGGTCTTGATTCTGATTGGCCGAGACGAGCCGATCGTCTCGGCCAATCAGGCGTATCCAGACGTCATGTCACTTTAATACATTTCTATAAAAGATCTATCAATGCTTGTGCCTTTTGCATGCAACAAACCAGTTATGAGGATTGACCATGACCAGACAAATCTGTAAAACCAAAGACGTTCTTCATTAGAGATTTCTTTTCAATTCACTTCATCCCAGAGCAGTTCAATAGGGTTTAAGTGCAGCGACTGGCCAGACCTTTCCAGTCCAGACGACACCATACAATTCCAGATGGAATTGTATGGTGTTAAAGTATGGAATGGATGCCATGTTGGCTAAACCCCAAAGTTTCCACCCCCACGTTTGACTGTGGAAGTGAAGCAGTCTGCTAACATCATCTTTCATGGTCCCCGTCTTACACAAGTTCTCCTGTCAGAGACAAAGATGTCTGTTTTCTGACGTCCATTTCCAACCTCAGTTCCCTTTTGCCGTAGTAAACCTTCAGTATGACCGCCAAACTTCTGACGAGATGTTTTACCAGATGTTAGAACGTGCTTGTGAAGATTTGAGCGAGAGTCATTCAGTCAGGAACTGATGGAGGTGAGAAGGTGAGGAGGTTCCTGGGGTGCAGTCAGCATTCACATTCATCCCAAAGGTGTTCAATAGTATTCGATTGGAGTTTTTCTAGACGGAGATCTTCCACATCTTCCAAACCATGGAAAAACAGATCTTCATATATCTTCATGGAACAGGGTCGGGTATCTTAAATGCACAGGTTTTTCAATTTCTACTCGAATTTCACCGAAATGGTCCAAAATTGATTGATTTATTTATTTATTTTTAAACACGATGGCATTGTAGTAGCGCCAGATAAATTCGGACAGATGTTCATCCTCGTCACATCACTCCCGATCTGCAGGGACAAACCCGATGCTGGAATAATAATAATAATAAAGACGCTAGTGAAGATGAGTGCTTTAAGAAGGTGGCAAAGAAAAAAAAAAAAAACAGGTCTTGGCAGTGGACTCTATGAATATAATTATAATATGCATAATATGAATATATAGTAGCGTGGAAACAGTAGGACGATCACGTGAGCGCACGCGCACGCACGCGGCGTAAAGTAATAACAGGGTTTGGAACATAATGAACAACAAAAGGCGAAGACGCAGCGATTTCAGCGGCTTATAAATCCTCCAATTAGTGCTAGAGACTTCTGGGATGCCGGTTTAGGTGCAGTTAAAGAGAAACAATGCCTCGTTTTCTCGACACACACACACACACACACACACACGCACACACGCGCGCGCATGCATAGCTAGCACCCATAGGGACAAAAATGAAGGTGATTTTCTACATTGACTTTGAAGCATGTTATAAAGCATTCAGAGGATGCAACATAAAGATACACTATGTGGACAAAAGTGTCGGGACACGTGATTGACCTCACCTACCTGACGTTTCCACGTGGCTGAATGAAATCATGCGCAAAATCGAGTGGAACGTCTTCCCAGACGAGTGGACGTTATTTTAACAGCTAAGGAGGACTGAATGTGCTCAGGTGTCCACAAAATTTTGTTCATATAGCCAGTGTTTTTTTGTCTTTTCTTTACGAGCAAACTAGCGAACATCTATCTATCTATCTATCTATCTATCTATCTATCTATCTATCTATCTATCTATCTATCTATCTATCTATCTGTGTGGATATGTATAATCATCTATCTATCTATCTATCTATCTATCTATCTATCTATCTATCTATCTATCTATCTAACTATCTATCTATCTATCTGTGTAGATATGTATAATCATCTATCTATCTATCTATCTATCTATCTATCTATCTATCTAATCTATCTATCTATCTATGTAGATATGTATAATCATCTATCTATCTATCTATCTATCTATCTATCTATCTATCTATCTATCTATCTATCTATCTGTGTAGATATGTATAATCATCTATCTATCTATCTATCTATCTATCTATCTATCTATCTATCTATCTATCTATCTA
>MU574732.1:2086766-2137907 GCA_024362625.1 Silurus asotus | reverse complement strand
CACACACACACACACACACACACACACACGCACACACACACACACACACACTCTTACACCGCAATGCTCAGTTGCCATGGTAACGGGCCTCAGGAACTCTGGCGTGTCTCCTCCTCTCTAAGAGGGCAGCCGAGCTCGGATGGGCCGAAAGTCAGAACTCCGAAAGCGGCCCGGGTTCAACCAGTGCCAGAGTCAACGCAGGTGTCCCTTTTCAGACGCAAGGACCAGCTGAGGACGGAGGACAGAGTTCTGCTGTTCGGGGTCTCGCCGTCAAAGAGACACGCTTGTGTTTCCTCCATGAAACAGTTTACTCATCGACGCCTCATTCCCATTCCGCCCTTCTCCCAGCGCGTCTCTTCACGCCTGTCCACCGCCGAATGAGACGGAGGGATGAAAAAAGGAACACAGAGCTCTACTGATCACGTCTCGTTGTTTTTTTTTTCTTTTTCTTTCTTTCCTTTATGCTTTAGACTCTAACTATAGGTGCTCGATTAAATGATGCGAGACTCGATTCCGTGCACCATATTTACACCAGTTTCACACTTTTTCCCTCTTTTTTTCATACTTTTATTTTTCACTCGCACACAAAACACGTACGTGATTTCGCCAAACAGTTTATTTTTATATTAGACGTGTTTCTTGAGTCTAATAGTAGAAATGGTACAAGCTTAGTGCAAAACAGGGGGCTAATACTTTTGAACAGTCTGGAAGTTTTTGCACCTAATCGATGTTCACACACCAAAATACAGCCAAGGGTGCCAATATTTTAATCTCTAGCTGTCTGTCCGCCCGTCTATCTGTCTAGATATGCATAATGATCTATCTATCTATCTATCTATCTATCTATCTATCTATCTATCTATCTATCTATCGATCTATCGATCTATCTATCTATCATCTCTGACACACACAATTGTCTTTGAATGCATGAAATTTTCCGTTCTTTTGAACTATGAGACCCAAACCCGTTCCAGCACAACACAAAGTCCAGCTCCATGAAGATCTGCTTCACATGGGTTGGAAGATGTGGAAACTCTCCTGCTGTAGATCTCTAACCCTATTAAACAACTACGGGATGAATGGACCACTGACTACACCCCAGACCTCCTCATATCAGCGACATCAACATCTGACTTTCCTACCACCCTTGATGATGAAGGAGCAGAAATCTTCACTAAATCTACTGGAACATCTTCACAGAAAAATAGAGGACTGAAAGACTCGATGTGGGATGGGATGCTCAAAAAAAAACAACATAATCCAACCTTATGGTTAGGTGTTTACAAACTTTCATCTACATACACTGTGAACAGGCAAGTGAACAGGAAGCAATTTTAAATAGAAGATGATGGATTTTGGAGAAGATGCTAAATGGTGACGATAAACTCTTGGTAACTAAACAGTAAGGACTGGGATTGATGGGCTACACACACACACACACACACATCGTGGCTCGGTTGTCATGGTAACCGGGTAAGAAGGGCAACCAAAATTCAGAGAGGGCACGGGCAATTTTTATTTATTTTACATTTGGGTGCATCTTTGACTCGATTTCTATCTTTAGCCGTCCGAAACACACGTGAGGAAAAACACGCTTAAACGTTCTCGCAGCATGTCCTTACATCTGAACATGTCACAGCATCGCATCACATCGCATCACATCACACACTCGGACAGCGGACAAGATTCGCATTCCATACGATCACCATCATGCGCCCGATGTTTTATGGATCATATTGTTTCAGCTCATGGACCATTAACGCTACAAACATCTAGATCTCATGCTCACATAAAAGGTGTGTGTGAGAGATAAAGAGTAAATAAAGGAGTGTGTGAAAGAAAGAGAAAGAGTTTGTGTGTCAAAGGAATGCGTGTGGAGAGGAAAGAAGAACATCTTGGTGCAATTCCACTGGGTTATGGTTAGAGGGTTAGGGTTAAGGGTTAGAATTAGGGTTAGAATTGGTGTTAGGTGATTAGGGTTTAGGAGTTAAGCAGATAAGGTTAGGAGATTAGGGTAAGGACGTTATGGTTACGTGTTAGAAGGTCAGGATTAGGGGTAATGGTTAGGCTAAGAAGGTTAGGATTAAGGGTTATGGTTAAGGGGATAGGGGTTAGATGGTTAGGTTTAATGGTGAGGAGGTTAGGATTAAGGGTTGAGGGTTAGGAGGTTAGGGTTAGGAGGTAAGGGTTAAGGGTTGGGAGGTTGGGGTTAAGGGGGTAAGGGTTAGATGATTAGGTTTAAGGGATAGGCTTAAGGAGGCAAGGGTTAGATGATTAGGTTTAATGGTGAGGAGGTTAGGGGTTAAGGGTTAGGAGGTTAGGGAAAAGGGTTAGGAGGTTAGGATTAAGGGTTGAGGGTTAGGAGGTAAGGGTTAAGGGTTGGGAGGTTGGGGTTAGGGGGGTAAGGGTTAGATGATTAGGTTTAAGGGATAGGCTTAAGGAGGCAAGGGTTAGATGATTAGGTTTAATGGTGAGGAGGTTAGGGTTAAGGGTTAGGCGGTTAGGGTTGAAGATTAGGGTTAGATGGTTAGGTTTAAGGGTGATGGGGTTAGGAGGTTCGAGTTAAGGGGGTATGGGTTAGATGATTAGGTTTAAGGGTTAGGGTTAAGGGGGTATGGGTTAGATGATTAGGTTTAAGAGGTTTAAGGGTTAGAAAGGGGTTAAGGGTTAGGAGGTTTAAGAGGTTTAAGAGTTAGAAAGGGGTTAAGGGTTAGGAGGTTTAAGGGTTAGGAGGTTGCAGTTAAGGGGGTATGGGTTAATGTGTACTATATCCTAGATTGCACACCCATAATTTAACTATATTATTGGTGCTCCTTTTGAATTACTTACTCTTGTGCATTTCATAATGCTTCAGGTCAGGTGGACTTTATCTCCGTCCTTCAAAAACACGTTTCAGTTCCTTTTCTCGATTAAGAGCTGCTTTCAGGTCGTCATAATGAAAGGTGAAATGCCTCCTTTTCTTCTTCAGACTCGCTGGAAAACACCTTCAGTTTCTGCACTAAAAGCGAATGGTATTCAGAGCTATTCATGATTCCACTCTAACAAAAGCCCCTGTAAAAGCAGCCCCAATAATTAGAATGATGGAATCTCCAGGCTTCACTGCTCTTTTTTTTCTACCAAACATACATTTTGGAATTATGCAGTGGTTTTTTTTTTTTGCCTGGAATTTATCTCATCTCTGATTATAACACATTCGGCTTCTTGGTTATGGTTTGTTTTATATACAGGGTCTGTCAAATGGTTTATGAGGTGGAAGCTTAATGGTTTGGGTTATTTTAGAGAAGGAAGGTTGGAGATTTATTCCAGCGGGGTGAAAGGAACCAATATGGCATCCATTCCATAACTTCAACACCATGAAATTCTGAACTGCGGCTCATCGGAATTGACTTTTACGGTACGATAAGTTGATAAAGCACACGAAAGTCCAAGTTTCTGTAAGCGCTTGGACTTGGAGAGCAAACAGTGGGATGGTGTTTTATCTATCATAGAATGACCTGCCCAGTCAACTCACCTCAACTAGTGAAGAACACCTTTGGAGAGTTTTACAAGAGGAACGGCAAAGAGAAACAAACTGTCCGTTTGCCGAGAGCGTGTAAAGCTGTTCGTGCTTAGGAAGGATTTTAAAACGAAAATAAACTGAAACATCTGGACATTTATTGACTTGCTTGGTCTAATTAAATCTTCATGCATTTGTTTGCATAGAAACAAAACAAAACATGCAGGTGTGTCTCTCAAAAAACATAAAGCACTTATAAACTTGGATGTTTTTATGGTAAGAAAACGGTTTCTGTCTAGACGCCCTCTCCTAGACGCCGAAAAGTGTGAAAAATATACGGGATCTGCATTGCTGTTACATGCAGAGAGTAATCACTACTTCTCAGACGTTTCCTGCAGCTCTTTAAATGTTGCTGCAGGTCTCTTGGCAGCCTTCCTGGTAAGTTTTCTCGTGTATGTGCGTGCGGAAGGATTTCGGGCGAGTGATTTCGAAATGTTATATCTTGATCGCATTTCCGTTTGTCACGGAAAAACCCTGACATTTTTCACAGGGGTGTTTGGATGTTTTAATATCCACTGGGTATTTATACACTTCAGTTCCTCAATCTGCACATCTTTAGTTAGTTTGAATCCTTGAATCCCAGAATTGCCTGGAAGTCCAGTGTTAGCAGAGTTATGTATCAGATCTATAACAAATAAAACACTTTATTATAGTAATAATTGGCAGTAAATCCACAGTAATTGTAAAAACAGTAAATTTATCCAAATCAGGACGATGAGTCTCGTTATGTATTAAAAACTTTCATTGGCAGAGTTTTTAACCAAGATTTTGGAGGGTAAGATGTTCAAGGTGGAGTTTGGACTGCATCAAGGATCGGCTCTGAGCCCTTTCCTGTTTGCAGTGGTGATGGACAGGTTGAAGGACGAGGTCAGACAGGAGTCTCCCTGGACTATGTTGTTTGCGGATGATATTGTGATTTGTGATGAGAGTAGGATGCAGGTGGAGAAGAGCCTGGAGAGGTGGAGGTACATGCTGGAGAGAAGGGGAATGAAAGACAGAGTACAGGAACACAACGCAGGGAGGAGACGGGTTACACCATTTCAAGTTTTGAGAAAAGAATAGTGTTAAAAGGCATTATAGCATGAGTTATGGACAGTGTGTATGAACTGGTACAGTGTCCTAAAGGATCATGTAACATGACATTATGAAGTTATTTTAAAAGTATTTATGAAAACTTACTCAGGCATGTGGCAGGCAAAATCGATACTAGCATCCCTGTAGGAATCCCAGCAGCCACTCTGGTTAATTTTTTTGGCTTTAAAAAAAATACAAAATAGTGATACAATTTACATTATAACAGGATCCAGTGTCATTCTATGTAAATTGCTTCACTGGTCCAGATGTTGCAGCCTGATACTACAATATATTTATTTCTCATTAATCTACATTCAGTAATGGCAAAGTTAAAACAGATCTCCAGAAATGTCGGGACATTTGAAAAAGAAAAAAAAACCCTGATGTCACATGTATCACAAAGTTCAGACCCTTTGCAACAACACTTGAAAAGCTCAGGTGCCTCCCATTTCTCTTGATCGTGTAGATGTTTCTACACCGTGATTGGAGTCCACCTGTTGAACAGTTTATTGATTGGACATGATTTGGAAAGGCACATATCTTTCTATTAAAGTCCTCACCGCTGACAATGTAGATCAGAGTACAAACCAAGCCATGATATCATTGAAACTGGCTGCAGAGCTCAGAAACCAGATTGTTGCAAGACACAGACCTGGGGAAGGCTACAAAAAATTTCTGCTGCCCAGTGACCTCCACAATTCGAGTGTGGAATGTCACCCGGCCAAATTGTACAATCGGGGGAAATCTCTGCAAAGGTGTCAAAACGGTGAGCTGGATCTTCATCTTCAGGAAGAGGGTGAAGTCTGCAGGAGACAAATCTGGCAAGTGGGGTGGATGCTGAAGTAAGATCATGTGGCACGATCATCATGCAGGAGTTGCTGATGGTGTTCGAGATTTTTTTTTGGGGGGGGGGGGGTCGCAGCATCAGCGTATGTCAAATGTCTCTTTGGAGAAGTCACGCAGAATTTCACGTTTGCTGTGTATATATTATTATTATTATTATTATTATTATTATTTATTTTTTCTAAATTAAAGCTCAGTTGCTTTGGCTGGAACGAATTAATTAATAAATTCTATTCTTAAATCCACCGTTGTTGTATTGTTACACCGGCTTTCTTCGCTCCTATCTGATATTTCGCCCTTTCAAATAAATCATTTTAGTGTTGCTCGCAGGAGGGGGTCAAAATTAAATTCCAGCCTCGACCTATTGGTTTAAAGCTAAACTTTAATTACTCATTTCAGGTTAGTTAATGTGGGCCAGCGGGCCGCATTAAAGATCATTCTTCTCCGTGGTTAATCTGGCGAAAAGGAGGGGCCGAGCCGGACGGCCGTTCCATGACAATCAGGCGTTAATTATGCGCGGGGAGCCAGTCGAGCGTGGCCAAATCCAATGTCATTAACACACCCATGGCCCGTCTCGATGAGAAGGGCACTCATTACTTTCTATTATTCTGAAAGGAGCATCAGTCACAGGCGGTGGAAACACATAGCCAGACGTCTGCACGAGGCGCAAAAAAACAACAACATGACAGACAAACCCGTGTGAGGCGCATTCACAATTCCTCTCGCTGCACACTCCGAATGGAAAAAATGTAAGAACTGAAGGCATAAACACTGATCTTTTTTTTTAAACATAAATTCTTGAAGCGTTTTATTCCTCTTACAGCACAGCAATTTTTATGTAATGGTCTGAGGATTCATTTTGACCAACAAATCTTGTAAAACTCTCCAAAGATGTTCTTAACTAGCTGGAGATCTCTTTACGACCCAGTTCAACTCCGAGCAGTTTAATAGGATTTTGGTGCAGGGACTGGGCAGGCCATTCCTTAAGAGAGATACAAACCACTTCAGACGACTGTTTGCGCTTCAAAATAACGCCTACGGAGTTCAGACGTACGCTTCGGCTCATCGTCTTGTCATATGGTGGAGTCCCTTCCACACAATTGATACACAAATATTATTCTTGGTCATTGTAAACCTGATTAGAAGTTAATGTGAAGGTCAAATTAGAGTCCGTTTGTTTCCAATCAATTGCAACCAGGTGTCTGATCTTCACAGCACGTGTTTGTGGAAATGTATCATGGCAAGATTTCTGAGGACCTCAGAAAACGTTATTGTTGCTGTATTGGTATAAGGACCTTATCTTAACTTGGTGAAACATGGTGGTGGTGTCCTTGTTCTGCTAGTTTTGGCGATTCGCATCTAGGCCACTAGGACTGCTTGCTATCACTGATGGAATAATGAGTTGAGAATGATACCAAGCACACAAACTGTTTTACAAACGAATGGTCGAAGAGGATCGTTAATGTTTTGGAACGAACAAAATCCTGACCTAAATCCAGTGGAAATGTTGAGGAAGAACCTGAAGCAAGCAGGTCATGTAAGGAAACCCTGGCAAAGCTGTTCTGTACTAGTTATTGGAAGATTTACTGACTCGGTTCTTTGAATCTTGTTCATTGAATCAAATAAGTCTTTTGTTGAGTCATTTGGTTCATTTGATCAAAAATTTGAAAAAATTTTACATTTGCAAAAAGCAGATCCCCCAACTTTAACTATAGTTTAAATCATCAAAATATGACAATGCAGCTAAGGACAAATTATGATGCACAGAATAACAAGCTTCACCTCTCATATCTTCTGATCCGTGTTATTGGTTCTTTTGACACGTGACTCCTATAATTATTGTAACAATAATCTCGAGATTCGGACCAAGAAAAGATAAATTGCATTGTGTAACCGTGACAAAACCTCACGGCCCAGAGGACTAATGAGGTGAACTACTCAATTCTGTTTCCTGTATGTGATCTATAAATATTTTATGATGCATTGCTCATGCGCATCCAGAAAAAACCGAACGAATCACTCTTAGAGATGACTCATTTTTCCGAGTCACACTAAAGGCTGGTTCAAAATGTCGACCGTTCATCGAACAACGAATCGTTCACCGACCCATTCTGTACTTCGGAATAGGCGCGAATTCCTTTAGGACATTGCGGAGGACTGATCAGCCATCACCAAAAACATTTAATTGTAGTTATTGCTGAACGAAGGGGTCACACCAGGGACTAAAAGCAAGTTTTCCCATCTGTCGTTATCCCCATTTGTGAACTCTTTAATGAAACTGAGCCTATATTACAAAAACCAACTTTCACTTCAACTCTTTGAGGCTTAGAATAAACACTGTGGGACGGACGTCTCTGTTCCGTCACCTCTTCGTTGCACGTCTCCGATCTGTCCAAAGTGTAACAAAACCAAACAGGGTGGAATAAACTGACAGCCGAATTCACTTCCTGAGTCTCATTAGTGAAACCTGTGAAGACATCTGCTCCTAAAAGCAGCTCGACTAAAGATTTCCACCGGATTCATCAACACGCTCTCGTAAAAACCTGACACCTGCGCTCCCGAGACACGCATCCGCAGCAATCTCTGGACGTTCTAATGACCGGGGTGGAGATGCACGCATGAGAAAAAGGTCTCAGGTTCTGTCAACAATGAAACATTCAGAACAGCCTGCGTTATTTAAGTGAAAGGTGAATTTGGCTACAAAATCGATCAACCATACACTTTACACATGTATGGAGAAATTGGTTCCAAAGAGCCGCAGTCCAGAAGGAACCCCCTGTTGTGTTGAAGTATGGAATGGTTGCCATGTTGGTTTAGATTCCTTTCACCCCGCTGGAATAAATCTCCAACCTTCCCTGTTTCAAAACATCCCCCAAACCATTAAGCTTCCACCACCATGTTTGGATGTGGGGGTGAGGCATTCATCACATCTTCTCTCCTGGACCCTCACAACGTGAACATCTCTCATCCCTCTTCAATGTTGCTGCATGAAAGCTTTGAGCAGAACACAAGGTGGATGAGTATTGTTCTCAACCTGATGTTGATTACAGACTTAATTAAAGAAGACTTCAAGCGTCAAATCCCAAATCGCTTTCATTTAACAAATGGCCAAAAAAATGCCACCATCAGATGAGTTCCCCTGTGTTTAGTGCTATCGATTTCCTGACCAGCATGATCTATATTTTTGTGTAAAGAAGCACCAGAATTGTACCTGCACTGCTTTCTAATTGCGGGTTGTGCATCGGGGGAAAAACTCTCCCAAGTTCGCAATTCAAAAGTCTAAACCGGATCTGTCTAGCAATGAAGATGTGACTAAACCCGGAGAACATATGCGACGATTCGGATGGACATCTGTCCAATTAGATCTCCTGCAGAACGAAGCATCTGCCTATGATCGTCCTGATTGACCCGAGTACCTTCGTGTGCTTCCTGGATTCCTGGATGTGAGAAGAGCGGTGAGTGACAGTTGCAATCCGAGAGGAAACGGTGCGCTGCGACAACTTGGCGTAATTGTACTAATTAGACCTGCTGGGTGCTTTAATTGAATGAGTTTAGTGGTGTGAGGCTGCACTCCACACACACACAGATGTCATAAGACATCTCGTACAGGATTACACCTGTCTCAAGGTTTGCAATCGTTTGTAAGGGAGAAACTCAAAAGCTCTTATTCTGGCAGGAACTGCAAATTACAGGCTTGTGTGAAAGTCTTTGTCTTAAAACATCATCGTTTCTATAGTTACAGAGCAGTCGCGGAGACCCGTACGGCAGAGGGTCGGGATAAATATGTAACTTTTGGTACCAGAGGACATGTTCATGGATAGATCAATTTATAGAAGAAGTCTCCAGTCTCGGAGCTTGGAGATAAAACCCGATTTGAGGATGTTTTCTGGACAAAGGAGTTCTCTGCGGATTACACACCTTCACTTGTGCTGGACGTCTAATTTTCAAAGTCCGCAGAAGCCCAATATAGCGAGAAGAGTGGGATCATGTGGATCGGTCTCCGATGATCGTTATGCCCGAGTTGCCGAAAGGTTTCCACATTTCCGGGGGTTGCGCTCGTAGGTCTTCCTGATCTTTAGTCGTCTCTTGGTGACGTTCTTCCGCTCTTGAAGCCATTCGAAACGTTTGTTGTGGCAAATGTCTCTGTGGCAGATTCGCTCTTTGCTTTGACTTGCTGTTCATGATGAAATTGCAGACGTGGTCAGAATAGCACCGGTTAACGCAATCAGTCTCCAAACTTTTTAATACCACCTTGTAACTTTTTGACTGTAACCATCAATGGCTACAACTTACAGCATTCTTCAATGGATCTAAATAAAATCCGTGGAAATAATGGTAGTTGTAATGGTAGCTCTTCATTGGATTCTAGATAATATACTTTGCTCAGCGGACCAAATTAAGGTTGTTCTCCATCACTACAAGAGAATGAATTATTAACTAACAATAATGATAGTACTTTCATTTACGAGTTCTTTAGTCGCTCGGCATGGGCGAGCGCAGGAATCCGGGACGTGCGGGTAGAACGAAAGAGCGCCAGGCGAATCTCAAGGCCGCTGTGTTTTATTCATGGACATCTATGCGCTGGGATCATGAGCAGCCTGTAAAGCAACACTTCGCTATTGGTAGCAGCTGTTCTACAGGCGAGGGCCGCATGCAGATGTCCCTTTGTGCCTCTCCAATCCCGGCCAATCTCCAATCGCTGTCCATCTGGCTCGGAAATCCAGCCCGCATTAAGAAGGGAAAGTCTTCTCAGGTGATGACAAGTCGTGAAGGAAAACAGCCCTGAGGTGAAAAAGCTCTTGACAGTAATGACTCGGGGCTCTGACACGAGGCAAGGTTGTGTTCTTTTGCTTTGCAAAAGTGGAGGGAAAACACAGGAAGTGCAAAATGATAAAAAAAAATATATATACACAATCTAACAAATGCTGCATTACCCCTACAACACCCAGTGCTCTATTTTCCCCATTATCTTAGTAGAATAGGGGGCAGCGTGTTGATCACTTTTCCTATTCTGAACATCTCATTCCACATTTAGTCCTATTTACTGTTCTAATAACCTCCACTCTTCTGGGAAGATGTTCCAATGTAGGATGAGGAGGCCTGAGATGCTGTTTTAATTGATCAGGGAACAATTAATGACCCTACCAATGATGGAACTGTAATGAATGGACTTTCGTTGTTGAGGATGAGGACTGGTTTCTATTTCATGTTGAATATTTTCGTTCTCAAATCTGGTTCCTCACAAGGTTTCTTCCTCTTGCCGCCTCAGGGAGTTTTTCCCTGCCAAGGGACAATGTCATGCTCCACATCCAAAGGTGTTCTATACAATTGCGTACCTCCGAATTTGTGGGAAAAGTTTGCCAAAGAACCACATACGGCTGGAATAGTCTGGTGTCCTGCTACTTCTGTCCATGTAGTGTTTTATAACGCTGATAATCTAATATTATTTACATTTTAATCTGCTATATTAGCGTTAAATGTCCAATTTGACGTTATTTGTATTCATTAAAACCTAATGCAAAATGTCTTGTTCTAACCAGGTTGCCAAGTTGATAGAAAATACAGAGAGAATATTTGAAACAGTTGCCAGAAGCTCTGAACAGAACACAAATTTTTCATTTTTATTTATGAGATGCATTTTTCCAGAGGGACTTCCATTTGTCTAATTTATACAAGTAAGTAAGTTAAGGGCCTTGCTCAGGGGCCCAGCTTGGTGTGGCTGGGTTTTTGAATTTACACACCTTTTAATCTTCTGAACGCCTTAACAACTGAAAAGCAGATAAGGAAAAAACTATACTTACGGCATTTGCTATTTAAACGCGTATTTTGAAAGTCTAAATAAAAATTGCGGCTGCATTTTACTTAGAAATAAATATTTATATTTACAATTATGGTAACAATTGTTCATTGTGATTGTAGAGGCAACTGAAAATATTAAAGCAACCATGACAACATACACTGTCTGTTTTTGAGCCACAATAGGAAGAGATTTAGTAAATATTGAGACAGATTATATACATTTTCTCCTCTCGCTTTCACACACAACACCAGACCTACAAACTAATAATGTCCAAACATGCAAACTCTATGCTAATCAATTACTCCAGTCCAGGAGACCAACCAGGTTTTCACCGAGCACCTTCGGGAACCAGGTGTTGGGTCAAGCCCTAATTTAGACGGGCGCGTATTTTTTTAGGGCTGTTCCTGTAGCGGGAATGGCTGTCAGGCTAAGATTGATTTGATCGAGCCGCCGGGGCCGGGTGTGTTGTTCGGTAGTGAGCGCCAGGGCTGAGAGAGAGTGGGACTGGTGTAGCGCACACTCGTGAATGTGCTCGCATGTGGTTGGACCATCTGCCGCTGCTGGTCAATGAGTCCCAGGGCAATACATGTACCTGTCTTTCAGCTCTGATCGACTTCGAAGGGCACGAGCACGGCTCCATCAAACTTAAACCACCGCCTGACATGACGCATATGTAACGAGAACGCCAATAAATCAAAGGCCGCTTTCGACCGACTGGGATTTTTTTTGGTGCTTTTTTGTTTTCTCTAGAATTCTGCGACTTCCCAAAGCATTACAGGTTTTCTGGTCGGAAGTTGGCCAAGTAACAAGGTCAAGGTCGTAAAGGTGATTATTTTGTCAGTGTAAAAAACTTCATGTGAGGAAAAATCGACCCTTCGGTGCAGGAGTAAATGCTCCCCCATTTATTCTCTTGAATATCACCAGCACTTAATGACCACCAGCCTCTTAATGATTCATTGCTTAAAAGGGAAACTGTAGTCGTAATGCAATCCATTATTTAAAGAGGCTAGTGTGGCTGTTGTGACTCGGAGTCATTTAAACATGATTTATTGCCTGGTTCCTCGGTTCGTTCGTGCGGACGAAGGATGAAACATTATAATTTGAATATCCCGTAATCTAAGAAAGATGGGATGAACAGAGTGAGGAGGTAAAATATATGATAGCTGTCGTATAATTGTGATCTGTTTTCTCTCATTATTGCTCTAATCTTCTGTCAGACGTTTGGAATCAGCTGTTCGTTGGTTGTTTTTGAAATCTTCCTTCATTTATATAAATAAAAACTATGTACCAAATGATTCTGTCCTTTTCTTCATTCTGGATCTACATTCACAGGATTTTGCAGATGCCCTTTTCCAGACCAACTTCCAACTGAGCAATGGCAGCTTGGTGTTGGATTTGAACTTGTGACTTTAGTGCAACGCCTGATTGATCCTACCTCTGGAAGGAGTTCTCTTCAATTCAAAGCCACTGCTAAGGATGGTTCCACTTAAACAGTCTAAAGATCCATGAGGTACCTGTGAAGGGTTCAACTCAAAAACCACGAGGGTGGATTAATATGAAGAGTGTGCTACAGTCACTTGAAGAATCTCCATCATGGAACAGTTGATACCCTCAACAATGACTGAACTATAATAAATGGACATTCGATGTTTAGGATGAGGATGGGTTCTTTTTAAAGTCTGGTTCCACTCAAGGTTCTTTCCTCATCTTAGGGAGTTTTTCCTTGCGAGTTGTCAGACTCGATCATCCTCGGTGAGACGAGCGTTTTGATACGTCACATGCCTGGTATCGCTGAGGGGGTGGTGCCAGTAACGTCAAATTACGTCACCACATTACCTGCGGCTCGAATTTGCTCGCTGTGCCGAGTGTTTAGATAAACTCAGTTTAAAACCCGGGCACTGATGTCTTAATGATGCTTTACTGCTTTCACTACGTTTACAGGAAAAAAATGGATAACGGGAATATATTTTATCTCCAATTCTATAAAGGTTTAGACGTCGTGTAAAAACCCAAAATGCATAATTTATGGAATTATGCAAATCTGATAAACCCATATATTATTCACAATAGACCAGAGAAAACATGTCAAATGTTTAAACTGAGGAAACCATTTGTTTATTTATATTTACATTTGTAAATAATTCGTAGATTTATAAAAAAATAATGTAAATATTCTGTATGCGATGAAAAAAGTTTTTAATTTTAAATTGAATGGCAAAAAAAAATAAAAAATGGGGACAGGACCATGTTTTCCACTGTCTAGCATCCCTTCTGTATAGTCTGTATATGTCTACAAACTATTGAGACCATTTGCTGTAGTTTTACGAGAGAAATATTGTCCCGTTCCTGTCTGATACAGGATTCTAGCTGCTCAACAGTCCTGGGTCTTCTTTGTTGTATTTTTGATTTCATAATGCAGTAAATGTTTAATTGGTGAAGGGTGTTGACTGCAGGCAATCCAGTTAAGTACCCAGACTCATCTACTATGAAGAACATTTGTTGTCCAGATTTTTCCAGATTCTCAGAAACCTTTGATATTGTGTAGTGAAGATGCTGAGATATTTCCAAGTCTTCACAATCAGAACAGAGATTTCTAGACGCACTTTTTCGCAGTTCTTTAGCTTTAGATTTTTTATTTAGACTTCTGAGAGACTCTGCTGCTCTAAGATACTCTTTTAATACCCAATCATGCTATTGACCTGTAGCCAATTAACCTAATAAGCTGCAAAATGTTCCTCCAGCTGTTTCTTTTTAGTAACACTCACTTCTCCAGCCATTTGTTGCCCCTGTTGCAGCCATTCCAAATTCCTTTCTTTAAAACCATTCATCATTCTTAAACATTTAAAATGCTTTCTATGTTTTTTTTATAAATAAAATATGGGTTTTCGCCAATCGCCACGTTCTGCTTTCATTTATTTCAAGACTCTGCAATATAATTACTTTGCAAATTAGTGCTCCCATATGTTCATCTCTACTAATAATGATATACAAACATTATAAAATATCAGTAATGAACCATTTAAACAGTGTATCCACCAAACATGGTGGCTCTATCTGCAATATCGTCTGGACTATGCAGCGCTCCGGGTTTCAGAAACCTACATGGCCTACAGACACACCTCCTGGGGACTACAACTCCCAAAACCCTCCAACACTCACACTCTTATAACCGCTGAGCTTCTAATGAGACACACCTGTTCTTAATTACACCCACACCTACACCTACCTACACACACCACACACATACACGCACATGCTTCTCTGCAGATTATTTAAAGGACTTTCATTCATAGAAACCCTACGAAGGTATCAGCAGTGTTTAAATTACTCTTGTCTATACAACGCCTTGTTCTCATGTCTTTCCTCTGCGGGTTTGGATCGCATCGGTGCATCGGCATTAACGATTTAGAGAAAGTCTCAATAAGATGCAATTTGGCATTTGTGTAGTGATGCATTGCTTTGAACATATTTGCGTCTTTTTAAAAAAAAAAACGTTTATTTCTTTAATTATTTGTAGACCCTACGGAGACCGAGGCGTGTCCTGAGAGTCACACAGAATACAGATTAACATGGCAGAGGTAGAGCTGTAACTTCCTGCAGACAAAATGTCTGGTTAAGTTGAAATTTATTTTCATTATAAAGGGAGTGTTTGCAAAGGTGCAATGGGTTAGAGGTCTTTTAGTTAATTGAGGTTTGCTGTCTGTCTGAACCGAAGAAATAAATCGGAGCTGCTTCATATGTATGTTTAATGTATCCTGTTGGCTATGGAACCTGAAAAAAAAAATATTGAGAGACTTGTTTTTTTTATTTGTTTTTCAACAAATTAGCAGTTGAAGAGTGAGAACCTTGCCGAAGGGCCCAATACCGGTAGCTTGGTGGTGCTGGGATTCGAACTCCCAACCTTCCCATCAAAACTCCGACGTCCAAGGTTCCAACCATTAAACGACCACTATACCAAATACATGCATTATTTTAAAGAAAGTAAAACTTAAAGTATTAAACTGATCATGTGACTAATAAGAAACACTTTTTCACGAGTTTGACAACCGGTAATTTTGAAGTACAACCAGTTTTGTAGTTACATTTATCCTTTAAAAACATAATTATACGCTGTAAACATGTCCAATACTAACGAGAATACAGACTTGACAGATCCATTTTTGGATAATTACGCCACTGGAAACGATCCAAGCGGGACAAAGTTTTTCTCTGCAGTAAAAGTAGCGTTGCGGATTTGTTTTCGGTCCGCGTGCGCTAGCGTTGGCTCGTATTCTGGCTCATCATGAAAAAAATAACGCGATATAACCAATGCACCGGGTTAGACAGTCCGATAGCTGCGACTTTCTCAAAGTCACCGTGACGATCTCGAGTGATTGACGGGACGGTGATGTTTGAGCTGGGGGGGGAGGGGGAGACCACGTTTTTTCTTCGCCTTATCAATAATATCGCCCGATCGTCCTGTTTTATTTATTTCATTCTCTAAGGTGCGACGGCTATATCTCTCGTGAAGTTATCTTAAAAAAAAAAAAATGAAATCATCTCAAATTTATATATCCTGTCATAAAAAAACACCAGCTGCATGCTAAATGCTAAGACTGGTAGCAGAATATTTTTTTCTGACAGCTTGGGCCTGTCAAGGTGACATTTATTGATGTGTGTATGGCTTTAACAAAAATTAAAAGAAATTCTCACAGAGTTTGGATGTGGAGAAGGACAGTGTGTGTGTGTGTGTGTGTGTGTGTGTGTGTGTGTGTGTGAAATGAACTCACTGTAATTCTACAATTAGCGTCCGAATTGCATTAAAACCAAGATGCTCCTGGATGTACTTGATTATCCGAAATCATCTAGAAACCAAAATTTAAGATTTTGTATGTTTATAGCTGCTATAATGTAAGTGAGATCAGGACTTAATCCATAGTTTAAACTCATGGATACCTGATATACACTTATGGATACCTGATACATACTCATGGATACCTGATCTAAACTCATGAATACCTGCTATACACTCATGCTGACTCATGGTGACCTGACCTCATGGATACCTGATTTACACCCAAGGATACCTGATTTAAGCTCATGGACACCTGATTAAAACTCTTGGCTACCTGATATACACCCATGGTGACTCATGGATGCCTGATTTACACCCAAGGATACCTGATTTAAGATCATGGATACCTGATTAAAACTCTTGGCTACCTGATATACACTCATGGTGACTCATGGATATCTGATTTACACTTATGGCTACCTGATATACACTCATGGTGACTCATGGTGACCTGACCTCATGGATGGCTGATTTACACTCATGGATACCTGATATACACTTACGGATACCTGATACATACCCATGGATACCTGATATACACTTATGGCTACCTGATATACACTCATGGTGACCTGACCTCATGGATACCTGATATACACTCATGGATGCCTGATTTACACTCATGGATACCTGATTTACACCCAAGGATACCTGATTTAAGCTCATGGATACCTGATTTAAACTCTTGGCTACCTGATTTACACCCATGGTGACTCATAGATATCTGATCTACACTTATGGCTACCTGATATACACTCATGGTGACCTGACCACATGGATGCCTGATTTACACTAATGGATGCCTGATTTACACTCAAGGATACCTGATTTAAGCTCATGGATACCTGATTAAAACTCTTGGTTACCTGATATACAATCATGGTGACTCATGGATGCCTGATTTACACTCATGGATACCTTATATATGTACATTCATGGATACCTTATATGCAGCTATGGAGTACCCCATAGCTGTTTTAAATGATCTACATTCAACTCCAAAATTATTGGCACCCTCGCCACACCTTCCTCAGGTTTCAGACAGAGCCAATGCTGCATTCATTGGCAGTCATGTGTGAAAGAAATTCAATTTGCACTCAAAACCGCGTCAGAAAAAAAACGACGTACTCGGCAAACACCTTGTCGCTCGATCCTGTGAAGTTCTTCATCGACGGTGTTGGAAGCTCGAATCATTCACGCATTACAGCACTTACGGAAAATACAAAAAACTAATTAATGAATTAAGTAAATGAAATGGATAATTATCTTCACTATTCCAGCACTCTTCTGGCTTGAAAATAAACCGGGAGGGAGAGTAGGTATAGAGTGGTCCATAAGTATTGGCAACCCACTTTTTAAATTGTTTTGTAATTGGGTGTATGTGTGTCTATGTGGTTGAAATCCCAAAAGATTTTGGTCAAATTTGGGGAAAAAAGTGTGTTTTATTGAGAACCACTGGTTTAAAACACAAACATGGAGGAAATTCATCGTAAACATGAGGATTTCTTTTTTTCATTTTTAGCGAGTGCTCCATCGTAGACCATCTTGCTATCATTATATAAATCTGCCTTATAGTGTCCAAGTGGCCACTGCTGCTTAGGAGTCCATGACAACAGTTAAAGTTACATAGAGACGGGTTCGTTCTTTCTGCGTCAGACGCTGGACTTAAATCAAAGAAATTGTTTGTGATTTCAGGGCATTAGTGGTGTTTTTCTTTTCTTTTTTGCACGATTCAGATGAAAATAGTGCAAAATAGCAGCTTCCAATAAAAATGTGCTAAACTGTGACTTTGCCTTTTAGCTGCTTTAAGTGATAAACAGTTTATTGCAGAACTATTGGCACCCCTGGTAAATATTTCTCAAATAAGAGAGAATAAAAGAGAGAGAGAATGTTCTCTATAATGTAATAACAATTTGATGCATTGATTTTTAAAAAAGTGTGCACTGGATACAAGTTGGCATTTGTATCACGATGCATGTTTTTGAACACATTTGCATAAAAAATTATTCATTTATATATATAGCTATTAATAGATGTGCTCTGCTTTAATTATTTCGAAAATGACCAATTATTTGTTACTAATATTTTCTATGTAGATTGATTTCTAGTCCCCGAACCGTTTGTCGAAAGCGTTCTCAGACTGCCCAAGGGGTTGCTCTGTTAGAAAGGAAAAATTAGGTCAGGGTCCAGGATGTGGCAGGCAGGTACCCAGGAGCGTTCCTCTGGGCCGTATCTCTCCCATTCCATCAAATATTGGAGGACTCTTCACTGGCGTTTGGAGCGTAGGAGGCTTGCTTTGGTGACTGGGGGGTGTCCATGCAGAGCACGGACCTGGAAGGTTCCAGGTAATGGTTTAGGCTCCAGCCTTAGTGGGCAGTCAAAGGTCCTGATCCATGAGATTGAGGGGGTGTAAGGTGGTGGGCTGGAGATGGGTGGTAGGCACGCTCCGGAGCAGGATGCTCTAAACAATGCTCCCATATTTCAATCAGGGTAGCCAGGGCATTCAAGGCATCCAGGTCAGAAGGGGGCTCTTAAGCGGCCAGCACGAAGACAGACATATAATGCAGTGATATGCCACCCGCTGTAGCGATCGGCGTTTGTAGAAGATCACAGCGAGTGGGTGGGTGAGCCAAAAATTCTTCGAAGAAAGTGGTGAAGGAGGAGCATTGGGAGGGACTGATTTTCCCATTCGGCATTAGCCGTTAGTTAACCGTTTCTGACACATTTCTCTTTTTTTAAAAAAAGCGTTTATCTTAAAGAGAAAATAGCAGAATTTAGTTAAAAAAACTTTGCATTTTTTTAAATTTATAAATATAATTGGGACATTTTAGTTAAATATTTGACAGTTAGTTCAAGGTTCATTGCTCACAAAATGCATCTAAAAAGTTCTCTAGAAGCTTTTAAAGAAATTTTAAAGGTCTCTTAAAAGGCACAAACTGTTTAGGATGCTTCTTTTCGAGGAAAAAAAACCCCCCACGTTCTTAAATTTTTTTTTATATTGAAGGGTTTTGAGGTCCAAGCAGATCCAGTTCTGAAAACAAGACCTATGTTTAAATACTTAAAGTGATGCTTCCAAGCTTGTCAAAGTGAGACAACTGAAGACTCAAATAAATGTGGACATTAAAACATGATGGAAATTAAGACAGGAACAGGACCAAAAGATACGGCGCTAATCAGGGACTCCATCAGTGCTTCTGCTTAAGCTTCGTGATTTTTCATATTCCTGGTCATGGAATCGTATTTCACACATTCGGAAATGAACGTCCTCTGCATGTGCTCACTAATGCTTCAGCGATTTCCATGGTTTCCCTGTATCCCATGGATACCAGGAAAAACTATTTCAAACTCAAAACATCTCCAATATACAGTACATGGATAAGGAGTTGTGGAAACCTCGCCTGCATTTTTTAACATCCCATTCCACATTCAGTCCATTATTTGCTCTTCTAATAAGCTTCACTCATGTTGGAGATTAGTGGAGGTTTTTTCTCATTTAGGCACAAGGGTGTAGTAAAGTCAGCTACTGATGTAGGTGAGGTGAAGCGGTTCCAGAGGTGCAGTCAACATGAAAAAAACATGCCAATGGTGTTTAATAGAGATGGAGCAGGAGATCTTCCACTTCATCCAAGCATTTGGAGCTTCATTGAGTTGGATTTGTGTATTTGGGTACTGTCATGCTGGAACAGATTTGGATCTTCTAGATCGAGTGAAGGACAAAGACGCCTGATACAATTGTGACTAAGCTATTGGGAGGTGGACGCTTAGTAGGTCACGCATTGGATTTTCAATCTGAAGCTCATGAGTTCAAATCCAAGCCACACCATGCTTCCAGTCCTGGGTTCCTGAGCAACCCCCATAGCTGCTCAGTTGGATGAATGAGATAATCCTCTGATTCATCCTCTATAGTTTCCTTCATTTGGAAACCTTTCATTGTAACGGAGTATGTTCTCCAGATGAAAAGCCTAAAGATCAATGTCGAGGGTTAAAAATCCAGAGCCATGAAGATGGATTTGGACTGTAATTAGTATAAACAGTTTGCGTCCATCAGTGAACACCTCAACATGAAACTATAATAAATAGACATTCGGTGTTGATGAGGACGGGTTCCATTTTGAGTTCGGTTCCTCTCAAGGTTTCTTTCTCATACCATCTCACGGATTTTTTTGCCATTGGCTCACTCATTAGGAATAATAACCATTGTGACTACACATTGTTTATTAAGATAAAAGGATGAAGAGAAAAATGCTTCTCATCAATTTTTTCGAAGGGGTCGACTTCTCCTTCTCAGCAGAAACTGGAAGAAGTATAAATCAGATGGTCTGTGTTGCGTTTTCTTCTTTTCCAGACCAGTGCAGAAGAAACGAACGTGTTTCGCTTCCTCCCAGACCGAGCTGCAATCCTTCTGCAGGTATGATGTCATACGGTGTTAGCGTTCACGCCGGGGGTGGATGTAGAGAACCGGCTCTGGCTGCGAGTGTATTTGCGTACGATCCGATATGCATATGTTCCCGTGTGTGTGTCATGCGGATGGAAAAAAAAACAGAAGAAGAAGAAAAAAAAAAAGATATCAGTCTGTGTGTGTATTGGGAATCTTGTTTCTGCGGTGCAAATCAGAATCGCGTCGGTTTCTGTCTCCGAGGGCGAGGTGTTGCTGAATTACTGAAACGTTCCCCTCAGGCAGATGGAGGGGCTCCAGATGTGCAGGCTGCTTTTACACACACACACACACACACAGATATCAAACTTCATCATCCAGTTGCATTAGCATTCCTTTCCTTTAGTGCTTGGATTCCTCGTTCTTCTCCCCCAGGTCTCCATTTTCTTCCCTCATGCTTCGAGCAGGCAATAATGCAGCTTTAATGTCTCAAGTAACTAATATGCGGAGAAACGAGAAGCTCCTCAGAGGCCCCGTGGTCCTTAATGACGCCACCTCATTAATAAACGAGCGAGTTTTCCTCGACGCGTTCAAACATCTGTGGTGAGCGACTTTGCTAATCATTCCACTCTTCACGTTTTGTCACGTAAATGACACCACGTCGCACCTGCGCATTCAACAGCGTCGCTATTTGCGGATTCAGCATCGTTCTTTGTGTTCGCTTGTCTCAAAGCTGACGCAAAAAAAACCCCAAAAAACTAACGATTTAGAAAAACTGTCGATTAGAAACGCTAGATTTCAGCTGATTCAGACGATTTTCCTGAAAATATCTACTCCCTCTTAAGATACAAAAACCTTAAAAGCAACGTGTGTTAGGAAGGTGCGTGTTAGAAACGCAAGCGTCAATTCTAGACGTCTCTGGAGAAAAAAAATGTGCCCTACGTTTTTATTTTTCCTGTAAAAAAACAAGCATTGCTTACAGCAGAGCTTCCAAAAAACCTGGACCAATCGCATCACATGTTCAATTGCAAACAAGGAAAATATACAGAGAGGAAAATCCACCATGTTATGAGATAAGAGATTCATTCTTCTTCTTCTTTCAGCCGCTCCCATTAGGGGGCGCCACAGCGGATCATCCGTCTCCACATCCCCCCTCTCCTCTACATCTGTCTCTGTCACCCCAACTACCTGCATGTCTTCCCTCACCACATCCATAAACCTCTTCCTTGGTCTTCATCTTTTCCTCCTTCCTGGTGTCTCCATCCTCAGCATTCTCTTACTGATATACCCCATGTCCCTCCTCTGCACATGTCCAAACCATCTCAATCTCACCTCTCTCACCTCGTCTCCAAAACGTCCTACAGGCGCTGTCCCTCTTAAAAAAAAAAAAATTTCTAATCCTGTCCATCGTCGTCACTCCCAACAAAAACCATTGAAGGCTACATCAACACTGTCCCGGGAAAAAACAAACAAAAAAATAGTTTTCGTGTAAATTCTCTTCGTCTGCACTTTCGTTTTCAACCGCTTCCCAAAAGTTGCTCATCCACATGACAACGCGTGAAAATTCAGGTGTTGCTCACGTGTTTTTTCGAATCGATCCCCTTTTATAGTGTTCAAATACCTACATTTTTGTTTTCCGTTGACTGAAAACGCCGTCTGAGTGTGGACGAGTTCGGAATTCTCACAGCCGAATCCAATTCTTCTGGAATTTTCTTGTATGGCTCTTCATGATGTCATGAACAAAGAGGGGAAGTCACGGAGTACAAATATTTTATTAATCTACTTTTTTTTGGTATCAGTATTTTACTTCACTATTATTCTAACTTTTATTCAATTTATTTTCACAAAAATATCCGTACTTTCTCCTTCTATTTTCAAAACAGACTCGTAACTTCGGTTTTAATCTATTTGGTGAAATGTTAATATTTTTCTTCACTGCGCGTCATTTTCAGCAAATCAACCGACTTCCTGTCATCGCGCGTTTTTTTTCTCAATCCACCACTGGTGTATAACTTCCCGACTCTCACACATCGCAGACGTCAGCATTCCTGATCACTATCTTTCCTCTGATTGTGTTCGATATGGTGGATCTTTAGCCTGGATACACTTTACTTTTTAAATAAACCAATTCACGTCAAACAAACATTCTTTCATTTATAAAATTCATATGGAAGTTTGTATCACCTCATTACCTTCATCTTCTGTCTCTATGCTGAGTTTAGTTTCACGAATAATTAACATACATTTGCATAAAGCATCAATATGTCCATGCCCATGTTGATAAAACTATTGAAAACTCAAAGTATTAATTTAAGATACATTTAGAACAGATAAAAATGTGCGATTAGGTTACCAGTTGCCAGCGTGACACTAAAACAGGTAGTAGTAATGGCTACTTCTTACTTAAATACATGGCAGAGTCCAAACTTTTTTACTTTTACTCAAGAAAAAAAATTATAGTCAGTACTTCAACTTTTACTAGAGTCTTTAAAAACATGAAATACTTGAGGTACTCCTACTTAAGGGAAGCATGTGCTTTGGTCATGAAGAGCTGACTACCTTGTAAGGACACTGGAGAGCGTGAGAGCAACCGTCACCGTGCTTCTTTTGGTTACTGAAGTTGTCACCTGGGTGATTTCGGACGTGACTGAAGGAAAACCTTATTCAGTACTCAGCATATAGACACGGTTTGCTGTAGTCGACGTTGCTGCTGTGGTTCTTGTTTAATTTCAGACTCGGGATCCGATTCTGCATCGGATATGTACGGCTGGACCTGAGTGAACATTTTAGACTAAAGTTTTTGTTGCTGTTTTATTTATAGTGATATTACAATTCGCAGTGTATCACACCTCCAAGAGCTTTTTATAATCAATCTGAATATCTTCTGATATATGAAGGACGCAATGCTTCTCATTATCTTATTTAAAATTATAGAATTTCACGTACAGATCGTCTAGTCCGATTTATCTAGCTAGGGATAGTACAATTTAGATTCTACTTATTCTACTATAACCACAACAGCTAAAGTTTCTGGAAACCTGACCAGAAGGTTGCTATGTGCTTACTGAACTTGAGGAAGAATATGCTTGAGAAGGAATTTCGCAGAGACGGAAGCTTGTTTCCGGTGCAAAAAAAGAAAAGATATTATGAAATATATATAAAGTCAGAATTAGGCAACGATTTGTATGTGGTGGAAACAGGCTGGAAGAATCACACGGTATAAATCTAAGGCTCGTTTTAATGGAGGAAAAACCAGAAGAACTGAAGAATTGCGCGAAATGAAGTGGAAACAGGCGCTTCAGCACTAAGAATTAAGGAGTCCTTAGTGTTAAAGTGTTTAGAACACAGTCCGAACAAGGAAACAAATAACTGCTGTTATTGTATTACAGAAAAGTCCGAAAGATAAATTACAGTAATGAAATCTTGAGATTTCATTACAAAACTGCTCGTGTCATGTTTAGAAATAATTTTATTGTCGGAATTGTCTGCTAATTAAAAATGTGTACAAAAAAATCAATCAATAACAGACGACGGCTCCCCAACGTACGGCGCGATAATTGATAACCCACGCCGCTTTTTATTATCCCATCTACCTCCATTGGATTTGCTGTAATAAATAAAACGTCCTTCCTGACTCACCAAGGAAGCGCTTGAGCTCTTTCAGGAAGATTTCATCATCATTCGTTCAGAGTTCGGCTCCTTCCATTAGACGGTCGACTGGCAAATCGCACTGGTGGAGCGAGAACCGAGCGGTGATGAATGTGTGCGGATCAAATCCCATAAACGAAAGCATTCGTCTTGCGAAAGGGAGGCAGAGGACCGTGCGGTAAAGGCTAACGCGCCAAAATACGCCGTCGTAGAAGGAAACGGTTTGGTGTTCGGCGAAATCAATCCACGGTAATTTGACCAAATGATGACCACAATCCCAACACTGAGAAGTTCACTTGGAGATTTTAGGAGGAACAGAGCAGCTGTGGGTAAAAATCTCATCATTAGGCTCGATTTTCTGTTATAATTACCGTCACTCTTCAGGGAAGATGTTCCACTAGATTTTTGTGAGATTTGTGGAGATTCATTCAGCCACAATTGTGTTAGTAAAGCATTCATCCCAAAGGTGTTCAATAGGGTTGGAGCTTTCTTGAGATCTTCCACTCCAACTGGTGAAAAGCATATCTTAAAGAAGCTTTTATACAATTGTGTATATTAACCATACCTATACAATTGTGTGCCTCCAACTTTGTGGTAACAGTTGGTTGAAGAACCACATCTGGCTGGACTTTTGAGTATAGATATGAATCTAACATATAAGAATAATGTCTCGAGTCGCTAATAAAGCAAATGAATGTCTATTAAGCCCTTTTTTCTTTCAGGTGTCAATCGAAATTTCCATTTAAATCTATCACTTTTATGACCTCACACAGTTCCCTTTAGTTCTTGTGTAGGCTGATCCGGAGCCGAATAATTCATTCAGTTTTTTGACTCGAACTCATTTGAACTTTAGATTTCCAGAGCGCAAAAAAAAGGACGAGGTGTAAAAATAATGAAATAATAACACAAAATAGAAACGATTATTAGCCATTTGCTAGTCAGTTTGATAGTAAAATAGTTGGTATGTATCAAACCAATAGCAAGCTTGGGAGCTCAGCGTTTTAGGAATTGGACTCTGGATCGGAAGGTCAAATGTTCAAATCCCAGCACCACCACGCTGCCAATGCTGGGCCCTTGAGCAAGGCCCTTAACTCTCAACTGCTCAGTTGTAAGGCGTTCTGGAAAAGGGCATCTGGCAAATGCCATAAATGTGAATGTGAGCTTGAAGGTATGTTGTAAAAATGTAAAAATAGGTTTAATAAGCCGTAGCTCAGTGGTTGAGGCTCTGGGTTATTGATCAGAAGGTCATGGGTTCAAATCCCCAGCACCACCAAGCTGCCACTGTTGGGACTTTAAACAAGGCCTTTAACCTTTTCTGCTTCGGGGGGTGATGCATCATGGCTGACCCTGTGCTCTGACCCTGGCTTCCTAGCAAGTTGGGATGTGTGAAGTAAGAAATTTTACTGTGCTGTAATGTACATGTGGTGGTTACATTCATTTCTTTATGTTTTATATATTCTTTTATTTAATTTCAATTAATTTCCAGTTTAGAATATAATAGCTAAATGTGCCTATATAGAGAGAAATGTATATTATATAAACATATGCAGCTGCACTACTATCAGCCGTTATAGGGAACAAAAAAAACATCTGGCACATCAGGATTGCAATTTCCTAGTTAGAATCTCAACCCCTTTTTTATTTTTTCAAAATCTGGCAACATGGTGACCTGCTTCACCGCCGAACGAAGTTGATCTGATTCCACGTGTCTGTTTGATGGTTAAATACGAAGCGTCCGCGAGAAGTTCTCATCTCATCAGAGACATATTACGTCTCTCTCTCCATCGTTTTTCCTTTCTCTCTCTCTCTCTCTCTCTCTTTGTCCTTTGCCGTTGGAGTGAAAGGAAGAACTTTGGGTGGTGTGTAAACAGCCCCGGGGCTTCAGCACAACACGGCTCCATTCCTCTCCTGCCAGTCATTTATAATTGGATGGCCAGACATGAGCAATTTGTGGGACATGCCAAAGCAGCCATAGCTAAGACGCACAACACAATGAAAGGTAAAAGATACACAGGGAAAGAAAGTGTGTATGTGTGTGTGTGTGTGTGGGTATCGGTTTCTCTCCACAGTCGGCAGATAAACTTTATTTCCTGTAGAGCGTCATTTGTATGAGTGTTTGATTCCCCGGGTGGTGGAGGGAATTGTGAACATTTGGAATGAGTTTGCTATAAAGGCGTTTATAAGAACGGTAATGGTGTGGGTGCTCGAACCAGGATTTCGGCGTAGTTACCAGTTATCAGTCATGACTCCAGTCTGCTCATGCGAATACAACACGGGTGCGTCATTTAGAAGACACAGCGATGAGGAGTGTTGTGGTACGGAGCAGCTCGAACAGCCTCAATGTTTTCTGGCGTTTGTGCCGATCAACACCTCCTGGAGACTTTTTTTTTGTACCCATTTTCTTCAAAGTGAGGAGGCGATTGTAACGAAGGCTTTTACAGCGAATACTCGTTGTGCGCCACTGCACCGCTCCATTAGAACTAACAGCAAGGGGTTGGAAACGAGGTCGCGCAAGTTCTAAACGATCGACGAAACCCCAGGGTTGCCAAGTCTTGGTACCAAAATTTCCCTGCGCCATAGTCAAGTCAAGTTTATTTATATAGCGCTTTTCACAACAGACATTGTCTCAAAGCAGCTTTACAGAAATCAACAGTGAAGGTGAACGGTGTGTGTTTATCCCTGATGAGCAGCCGTGGCGACTGTGGCAAGGAAAAACTCCCTTGGATGTAAACGAGGAAGAAACCTTGAGGGGAACCAGACTCAAAAGGGGAACCCATCCTCGTTTGGGTGACATCAAGAGTTTGATCATAAATCAGAAAAAAACATTTGGTGAAATTTCTTCACCTGATGCATATGCATGAATGTGCAAATTCCAAATTCGAAAACACCCACCACATCAGAGCGTCACACGAATGACGCCAACGATTTTTCACATTACAATTACGTTACTGAATCTAAACAGCTGGTTTTGCTTGGAGTTTTGTTGAGTTTCAAGCGCCGGGGGTCTTTTCTATCCAAAATTTGCATATCTCATCCGATTGGGCCAAACCGGTGGAACGTATTTTGCGACCTCACGAAGCGATTAAATTTATAAAGGCATTTTAAATGGAGAGAAAAGCACTGTGAACATGTCCCCAAACCAAAATAAATCTCTATATAAAAAATGGACTTTAGTTGTACCTCAGAAAAAGTGACCGGACCGAAAAATAACCACTAGACGATGATTACTGTGCAGTTGTAAAAACGCTGAAAAAAAATTTTCTATTGAAAATCCAGGGAGAGTACAAACCCCTGCACTAGACCTCTATGACTCTAGGGTTAAAAGCATTTAATTTCAGTCAGCTTTTCCAGAACATGTCCACGTTTGCTAATCCGGACCCGCTAATAATAACGACGACTTTTCCCTCATATCGACCCAGATCCTGATTTCGAACAGCCGTAACCGAGAAAATGATTTCAACCTCCTGCTGCTTTTCTGGACTAAACAAAAGTCTTTAAAGTACTCATTAACGCCACCGGGGTAAGAAAAAAATCCCCCCTAAAAAAAACATGCTCTCGTGGCCCAGCATGTGTTTCTTAGGTTTCTTCGAATCCAAACACAGCGACATGAATCGCCAAGAACGAAAAACCCACTTACGCTTCCTGTCGGTCTAATGCATGAAGCATTAAAACGGCGTGAAAATGGAGCCTTGTGTGGAAATAACGACACTCTATTGGGCACTAAAAGCCAAAAATAGTACATGCCAGCGAAAGGGTACAACTTTATTTCATCACTATTAGCTGAGGAGAATAAAAAACCAGCAAACTGGACTGGATTCTAGAAACTTCTTACACTAAATGGACTTTTCTAGGTATATGTGGTTTTTCCCAAAACTGATACCACAATGTCTGAGGTACAAAATTGTATAGGACCTCTTCGGATGGGGTAGAAGGAAATGTACTCTTTTAGGCCAGCTATATGAAGATATGGGGTGCAAGATCTCCTTTCTAGAGAGCTCCAAAACTATTGAACACCTTTGGGATAACTGTGGACGCTGACTGCACCACCAGGACTCCTCTTCCTTGAAGGTCGTTCTTAAAGTTATTTGCTGTACGTCTGAGGTCATTGTTCTCCTGCAGAATCGGGGCCAATTGGATACCTCCCCTTTAGAACTGCATGATGGATATGCATCTGCTCGTACTGTATATTTTAGCATTGAGGACACCATTAATTCTGACCAAATCCCTAACTCCATTCGCAGAAAAGCAGCCCCAGACTTGCAACCTCCACCATGCCTCACTATTGACTGTAGACACTCGTTATCGTACAGGGGCTCAAGATACTGACAAATATTTCGGATTTTAGACTCTGAGCACCTGCTGCCATTTTTCTGCACGCCAGGTTCAATGTTTTCATTCATAATTAAGCCGCTAGAATGTTTCCATGTCGGAGGACGCAATTCTTCCGTGAAAAGCACTTCTGGCCGGACTAGAACATAAGTAAGAATACATTCAAACTCAGTGTTCCACAGCATGAAATGTAACTACAAACAAATAAAAATTAAGACATAAGATGTCTTTATCCTATACAATTATATATAATTGTGTTGTTGTGGTATAAACGGATTTTAGGACGTGCTGCTATTAAAACATTATCCATATTAAAGTCCACTTCATCACACCACCTGATCGTTTTCAGTGTGACAGACGTTTTTCTCAGAAATTGTGACATCCAATGTAGGCATAACTTCGTCATACATCTGTCATGCTCATTAATTAGTGTACCTGTCAACAAAAGTATTGGCACCCTTAAACAAACCAAAAAAAAAAAACATAATTGCAGCAAATAAATGCATGCATTGTTTGGATGCTTAGACATAATATATGATTAAAACTGTTTGTACGGGGAAAACAAACAAACAATAAAATAAAGAACTGGCCTAATTTTGATTTTTTTAATTTGACAATGTTTAGCACATCAAACCATGAACCTTAATAAAAATAATTTATTATTTCAATATTTAATTATAAAAAATATATTTTTTATATTTATTAGACCTTTAAAAAATATATATTATATAAATATACTGTATGTATACATATAACAAACAAACAAATAAATGCTTTCTTTTTTACATTTTTTTATTAAAAATTTATATTAAAAAAACCCAATAAATAAAACAACAAAAAACCAAATATACAGTCAATAAAATATTACGCTGTCAAAAAGTGATTTACTGAAATGATTTCTTAAAGTGAAAAATATACAATACATTTTACTGAATTTACCATTTTTATTTTTGCAAAAATAACAAATATTATACACATTTATGGCTATTTATATTTGTAATCATGTATTATGTATATAATATAATTATACATTATAATAAAATGTATTCAACTGTAAAATATATTTAAATATAATATAATTCAATAATTCAATATAATAAATGAATGCATGAATAAATCATGTGGGATGTGTGTCCACAGATGTCTGATGTCACTTTGTCCCAGGATCCTGTAAGTCACTGGGAAGATCTCAAATATTCAGTCACATCATCTGTACTGTCTTCAGTCCAACACGGGTCCGTTTCCCATCCTGGTCTATTTTTGTACGGACAGTTTCCATGGCAACAGAGCATTTGCAATGTGTTTTTTTTTTTCCCCCCCAAAGGTTTGACCATAGGTTTGAGTACAAACAGAGGAACATGGAACAACAACAACAGGCAGAGACTCGCTTATTTTCACTGTCACTCCATTTCAGGGATGTGAAACACCATGTGACAATACAGACGTGGATGAAAATCAGGCTGGCTGAAAGTTTTGGGGTGTGTGTGTTGTGTGTATACATACATGCATACATGCATACATACATACATACATATATACATACATATATGTGTGTGTGTGTGTGTGTGTGTGTGTGTGGGTGTATATATATATATATAGGGATAAATACACATAATTCACTTTGATTCTAAAGTTCTGTAAAGCTGCTTTGAGACAATGTGAAACGCACTATAGAAATAAAATTAACTTATAATACCGTATTTTTCGGACTATACGCCACTACTTTTTTCCCACGTCTTGAACCCCGCGGCTTAAACAACGAAGAGGCTAATTTATGGAATTTTCTTGGGTTTTTCCCGGTTTCACACACAAGCCAAAAAACTGAACCCCATAACATTAGACCAATGACATTTCCGAACGGAAACGAAAAAAACGCACCTCACCTGTGAGCTGCACGGCATCGGGAGAAAAAAAGTTTTTTTTCCCGAGAGAAATAGTTTTGAAAGGAAGGAGGAACACAGTGAACAATGACTTTCTTGCTCGGCTACTGTTTAGATACAAGCCGTTGTAGCACGTTGAGTCTGGGTGAAGGGAGAGCTTGCTAACTCCAGTTGCAACAGAAATCATATAAGCACAGACAGGTTTCCAAAACTCGTGCTTTTTTATGTTTCTTGGCAACAGCGTTAAGGGTTAGTCAAAGAAATTTAGAAATGAGCATCAGAAAATAATAAGGACATATTCCTCGGTCGCCACACATGCAGCAATACTGGAAAAATGCGGCGGCAGGCTATTCCCAAAATGCCGCTCTGCTCTTAAAGGAGCCATAACATATTTCACCCGTTACACCGTGTAACAGACACTGTCTTTCATTAAAGCCTGTGTAAAGTTAATTGGTTTCAGTGTAGCGGCTTATACACAGGTGCGGCTTATTTATGTTCAAAATAAAAATCCTTGTCAAATTCAGTGGGTGCGGCTTATATATGGGTGCGCTTAATAGTCCGGAATTACAGTATTATAGAAATAAAGGAAGAGGATCCCAGCGACAACCTGTGCAGCTCTGGTGAATTCCATGTCTAGGAATGTCCACTTGGGGTGTACTTACTTTTGTTGACAGTTATTTATACAATAATGGCTGTATGTTGGGTAATTTTCACACACCGACACAAAATTAAGATTCCCGATAGACACATGATGACACTTCTTTGTGTAGCAGTTGTTCTGATCTGGATGCGGATGAACATGCAGACGAATATTAATAAATTTTATGGATTTGTTTATTGGTTTTTGTCGATGCTGCTTAGGAAATAAATGTCCGCTAGTCGTTTCTTTTTAATCGAACTCCGGAATGCATGGCGACGCATTGGATTATAATCAGGTTCAGAAATCACAACAAAAAAAAAGGTATTGGGAATGATAGAGCGACAGAATACATACACCCGGGAATCAAGACACAGAGCAGGTGAACTGAGTCGGATAAAAAAAGCACGTTGTTTATTCAAAAATGTAGTCGAGTTTCATTTCTATTGTATTTTCCATTAAAGGGATTATATACTAAAAAACTTGCTGACATGTGAGGGATCCACTCAATATTGTGAAATTCTGTATTTTTGTGTGTGTGTGTGTGTGTGTGTGTATGTATGTATGTATGTATGTATGTATGTGTGTATATATGTATGTATATTAAATTTTTTTATTTATTTATTTTTTTTAAGTAACCCGAAAAAAATAGATAAATAACACAATCAGTGCAACAATATTAAGACCTCAAGCTATATATTAGGGCAAAGTTGCTAAACAAAGATTTAAGATCACAACACCATGTACCCGGATAGGTTTGTTATCCTAGTGTGTGCACCCGTGTCGTGTTTCCTGTTACCTGTGTTACAAAACTATGATGTCTTTAAAATTTATTTTATATTTTCTGCTATTTGTTTCTGTATCATACATTCTATACTTTAGTTTTTATTCGAATCTATTCTTTTCAGCGTTTTCTGCTTCTTACCCATGTTTACTATTTGGATAGCGAGGAGCGATGATCCTCGTGTGAAATGATCTGCCAGCGTTTTTGACCCCTGCTATGGATTTTTGGATTCGGTGGCTTCTAATGAAGCCTGGCATCTCTATATTTTTTTAGCTCTTTTTTATATCTTATATATATATATCTTATATAAAAAAAAAACCCCTGAACAGCAACAAATTAATTGTCTTTCAGATTTTTTTAAATCCAATGTTTGACCACCACATGATTATTATACAGAGGTTAGAACAGGTCAAAACCTTTCCTGGTGTTGATCTGCTCCTCCTACATTGGAACATTTGGTCTAAAGTAAAAAATAAATAAGGGGGAACAGATTAAGCAGGAGAATCAGCCGGTCACACAGGGTCAGCTTTAGCGGGAAGATTTAGCCTGTCGCGGTCTGTGTTCAAAGAAGAAGCCAGAAAATCCTTAGTGAGCGCTGAAACCTTTCAATGAAAACCAAAAACAAGGGTTTTTTTTGTACGGAAAGAAAATACAGCCGTATATTGAAAATGTAGATATGACAAAAATAAAGTTGAACAATAAGTTGGAGATTTCAGCAGTAATATACGAAGCTGTTGTACTATTTTTTTGTATTCAGTATTTAAAAAATCAGGATTGAAATTCCAGAACCAAAGTTTGTCTGATCTGTAATCCTGATCTCAGCGTTGTTATCCGACTGTGTTCACCTATTCTGTGTCTTGATTCCCGGGTGGATGTATTCTCTCGCTTTATCTTCCTCAATAACTTTTTTTAGTTGTGATTTCTGCATGTGATTATAATCCAATGCGTCGCCATGCATTCCAGTGTTGGATTAAAAAGTAGCAACTAGCGAACATTTCTTTCCTGAGCAGCACCGACAAAAACCAGACATAGACAAATCCAGTGTTGGGTAGTAACGCGTTACTGTAACGCAGTTACTATTGACAGTAACTAATACTGTAACGCGGTTCTTTTTAAATAAAGTTTCCCGTTACCGTTACCGTATGGTGCGTTCCCCTTTTTTAAATCAATACATTTGGGCTGAAGTGTAGCCTACAGTCTGACCTGTTTACAGCATTGTAGGATTGGTGGATGAACCACTGTAAACAGGAAGAAGACGCGCTGTGGGCGTGTCTCGGTTTATTCAGGTCTGCGCGGCAGTAACGGCGAGTCGAGGCGAGATCAAGACGAGTTTCTCAAAGTGGAAATATGCTCATTATTTTACTTTAGTTGAGCATAAAGACTTTTTAGTCAAATGTAAGCTGTGTCTTTCTCGTTCGAAACTCGCCCACAGTGCGATAAACAACAACTCCAATCTGTCGAAGCTCCTCCAGAAACTCCAGGCCTCGACGAAGCTAGAAGCTAGAAGCTAACCAGGTTCTACATTGTTGATAGTTTTCATACTTCAGCTGTGAAAGGAACATGTTTAAGAACTCAACACAACAGCTTTAATGATGCAGAAGCCACTTTAGTGTTTGATTGTGAATATATTATTCAGCTTGTTTTGTTCTTTATTTCAGAAATGATTGTGATAAATTCAGTGCTGCTCTGACTTTAATACAATAGTGTTTAAAAATTACTCTGTGTTTAAGTCAGTTTTGTGTTTGTAGACCATACCACATAAAAGGGCATTAATAGGAACATCAAAGAACGTTCTTTAAAAAAGTAACAAAAAAGTTACTTTTAACAGTAACGCATTACTTTATGGTGTAAATAATCAACAAAGTAACTGTTACTTTTTGAATGAAGTAACGAGTAACTGTACCTAGTTACTATTTCTTAGTAACCAGCACAACGCTGGACAAAACCATAAAATGTATTACTATTCGTCCGCACGTTCATCTGCATCCAGATCAGAACAACTGCTACACAAAGAAGTGTCATCGTGTTCTTACTGCTTTTATCGGGAATCTTTATTTTTTGGATGCAGAGACACTTAAACTCATGTATTGCATTTATTTTATGCCCAAAACATCAATACCATCGTTTCGACACCTTGGCTATAGAAACCATCAATATTATAGAGAAATGCAGTAAAACAGAGAGCATTAGAGTTTCCTTTCACTGCATTTTTGTGTGCGTTGTATGTTTTCCTTTGGATTTAAAAAAGGAAGGCAAATAGTTTGTTTTAGTGCAAATTCTACTGGAAAGAAAACACAAAGGTATAACCGGTTGATGAAAAAGCGAAAAAATGTTATATATATTAATGAACAAATGTAGATTCAAACATACGTCAGTGATTTTGATAAAAAATTAGGGCCAGCAAGAACCCCCCGCAGGTCCTGATGATTCTCATGGTTCTTCATTTTCCGATCTTTGAGGCTGTCCTGGTGGAGAACATCCTCAGCTGTAGCAAGAGGTTCTCAATTGAAAAGAACTCCATCCAGGATGGAGGCATCAGGATGTATCATGCAGGTCCTCGAACGGATGAAAGGTGGGCTTTTGAACGGAAAAAATGACAAAATGTTAACAATATATTGTATTGCGAAAGTTCATTTCGGCTAGTTAGCGAGATCATTCATCTAGCAAACGGGTTAGCAAGCAAATTAGCCTTACGATGAACAAACGTTTGTGCAGGTCTTGATTTCACATTTCTTAATTAAGCTAAGAAAACATTACGAATTTGATGGCTACAAGACATTTCACTAAGTCACCAATATGGAGACCCCCGCCCGGCGGAAACCAATCATGCTGATTCAGCATGTAGACATCGTCACAAATTTGTAGCGCGATTAATGCTTTTAGTGTAAGATCAAGTGTCTTTCACACCTTAACCTTCGGTGGTGTTTTACCCGAAACAATGCACCTCTTAATACCATCATTATGATGCTACCATCGATTGGACACCATAGACAGGAATGTCATTACTAAAGCAAGAAACCCAGTAGGCAGTAGGTGAGCTCGGAGTTTGGCGTAAAAAAAAAAAATAAAATAAAATAAAAAATCCTATCCACAATCAGAAGGTGGTAATTACGTTTAGTCCCGTATGCACGAATTGCATTAGCATGAGTGCAATGAGGCATATACTATTTCATGTTAAAGCACGGTTCTGGGTCCGGATCTGCCTGATTACGTTTTTTTTAATCTCTGCTAAGGACTAGAGCTCGTTAGTGGAAGCAGGTGGTGTTCTAGAGGGTCGGATCCGATTAGACCCTGTAGGTGGGGGGGTTTAGGGAGTATCAGGGTTTTGCTACTATGTTGGATAAATCTTATTACCATAGTATTGTTGAATCTTCTGTTCTCTGATTGGTCGAACTCTTACTGAAGAGTGCAGATGCAGACTCTAAAACAAACGTACTTTCGGCTTCTCCCATTAGGGGTCGCCACAGCGGATCATCCGTATTCATGATCGTGCAGACTCTAAATAAGCGAAAAGAAAACGGGTCGATGAGGTAAAAGTGCTCTTATTAAACGATCACTTGAACAAAAGCACAAAGGTTTTTGCCTTTAAATGTACTTAAGTATCCAATGTACTATGATTTAATATGGCTATAATGTTCTTAGCACTTTTTTTCTCTCAACTAAGTTTAGAGAAAAGACTATGTTCCTCTCAGCACACAATCTATTAACAGAATGATATTAATGAGTCAAAACACTGATCGATCTCTGTTAATATTATAACGAGCCCAAAACTTTCAAATCAACTACTTAAAAACGTGAATAAAGTCACGGTTGTGTTCGATTCAAAAGTCATTATTTATTCCTCTCTCAATGTTCTGCTTGCTGTTAAACTGATGCTGAACTGGATGTTGGTGTTAAGGAGACACACCAAGCGCCAATCAACACAAGTTCAAAACAGAGTGAAGTCTCAGGAAGTCTCATAAAGTCTCAGGAAGTTTTTTCCTTCATCACCGTCGCCACTGCCTCAATGTATTATGGATCAACTTGCAATTATAAGGAACAAATTTATAAGCACTAAACTCATTTCAACTTCAAATCCAAATGCTAAAAGTACTCTACAAAATAGTTTTTATTGAATAAACATAATTGGAAAAAAAGAAATTGCTGTGAGTCACAACCAGGAAACATGGAATATAAAAATACTTAAAAAAACCTATAAAAAAGCAGCTGCAGATACATGTTTGCAACAAAGAGGTTTAAAAGAGACACTACTTAAAGGCTGAACATAGAACATGTGTACACATCAGGCAAACAAACAAAAAAAAAAAGAAAAAATAAAAAGTAATTGTTGATTATTTCCCATAATATCATGACACAAAGAGCTGATTTACTGACACATCTGGACTACTGTCATATACAGATCCACCCCCTTTCTGTCTTATTCTTGTATATATATTTTATAGTTTATATAAAATTTTTGTAATCCCTATTTTTATACTTTATAGTCATATATAGTTATAGTCGTACTCTGTATGTGACCAAAAGTTGATTAGATTTTTATTGCATACAGTAAATAAAATTTTCCAGTTTCCTCTCAACAGCTTTAGAACTGAAGATGAATCACCTGGAATTAGCAACAGTTCAGTTTCGCCGGGATTGGGTTACAGCCACCAGACAAGCTGAGATCCGAGTAGAAGCTCTGAGAATCTGTGAGAGGAAAGGAGAAGATGAGTTATGGTAAGAAATCCACTGTAAGAATGCAACATTTCTAAGAGAGTGACTATAAAAGAAGAAAAAGAGAGTACCAAGTACTGAGCCTTGTGGGACACCATACAGTAACCTGATATGAAAAACCTTCCAGGTAGGATTAAAAAAAATTCATGTATGATGTTTCCCATCCATGCCCTACATGCGTGTTATTCCCAGCACACTATAACACCGAATCTAAATTAGGGCTGAATCGAAAGTGATACATTTCGCTTCAATAATGATGCTTTCAGAGCATTTTTCGGCACAATAGTCCATTTCAGGTCTGTTATACAAGCGTGATACCAAGAGATTGCATCGTTTTCACAGCAAATAAGGTCGCTGATGGTCTGGTAATGAAAAACACCGGTGCAGGTCTGATTATTTACGAGGCGTCTCCTTAAAAGCTTTCCGTCCCACCTGTAATGATTTAGACGGCAGGATGATTAAGCCTTTCCTTTTTTTTCAATTTCCTTCCTCTCTATTTCAGAGTAGTACACTCTGAGCCAGGAGTTCTACTGTATTCGTGGTGAATCTGCGCTAAACACGGCGACAATCAATTCTTTCTTTCTTTTTTTACTTTTTTTAAGATTCTGACCCACCCACCTGCTTCATTCAACACTCTGCCTCATTTCTGTCCTGTTCACTCCGGCAGTGTGTTAAAGCCTCCCCCGAGCATGCCACGTGGCTGCGGGGTATTTTCAGCGAGACAGGATTGCGAATCACACCTATTGTTTTGTCTGGTTGTATGAGTCAGGAGACTCGCTGCGAGACCGAGACGCATTTTTTAGCACCTGCTTCTCCACAAGATGGACTTCACCCACACTCTGCTTCACATCGGTTTTAAATTAAACTCATTTTGAGAGCATTTAATTACAAAATTTCTCTATCAAATGTATTCATTTGCTTGGAAAAGGGTTATACAGGGGTCACCTGAAAAGCAGTCATGCCTAAAGTTGGATCCCAGATTTACTGTAGGAGAAACTTACAAAATAGTTGTGGCTGTGGTCTACACTAACTTCCTTCGTGTCTTCGGAAAAACGCTGTTTGTTTATTTATCTGGATGTGTGTCGATTTAGCCTATGTGTTTAATTGCATAAATTAAACTTTTTATAGATTTTTTATTTAATTGATTGATTTTTCTGCTTCAAATAAGCCCACATTTTAGAAAATAAACTTTATTTAAAAAAAAATCAAGAAATGTAAAACACACACACACACATCTGTTTTACTTAAATAAGGTGTAACAAATGTTAACTATTTGATAATTTTTATTTATTTATACAATTTTATTTAATTAATTAAATTTATGCCGTTTAATTGATTACTTAGTTTAAACAATAAAAAGTGCATTGCATTTATTGCATTTATTATTTTTAGCAAATATTATTTTATATATCATTTAACCAAGCTGGCATTTTATTTAAAATTGTTTTTTTTTTATTGTGATAATCACGCAAGTTAATAACTTAATAACCTGAAAAAAAAAAAAAAATATATATATATATATAAACCCTGAGCAAGCACAGTTCACATGAAGAGTAAATGTACCACTAGGGGCAGTTTTTTTTAAAATTAATAATAATAATAATAATGAAGGAAGAATTATTTATAATTATCTAGCACTTAACAATAATTATCCTGTTACACCCAAAGAAATGTGGTGGTTTCAAAGTTAAAGCTTCTATGTTACTATGTTACACAGTTGGGGGTTTGACCTGCCACTGTTGGGCCCTTAAGCAAGGCCCCTCAAGCGCTCTGCTCCAGGGGTGCTGAATCATGGCTGACCCTGTTCTCTGACTTCATGTTTCTATCGAGCTGGGGTATGTGACAAAAAATAATTTAGTTGTAATGTATATGTGATGGATAAAGTCTGTTTGCTGTTGCAGTTTTTGTCCACAAGGGGCAGACAATTCTTAAAATAAGCTCCCTTTAAAACTAACTATAAAGGACAACATGTAGGTGCATCTTAAATATTTCAAGGGATTTATTTTAAAACAGAGTTGGAAACACACCATGTAGTATGATGGATGTTTTTTTTTTTTTTTGGAGAACATCTCTGGAACGACTCAAAATAAAAAAAAACCTTCTTCAGCCTAGAAGTGGCAGATAATGACTCCTGAATGATGCTGAAGCAGCATGACAGTAAAAAAAAACAAAAACAACAACCAAAAAAACCCCATGAAACATCGACGTCTCTAAATGAATCCTTTGGCATTCGGAGGTCTCTGGGCACGAAATGAGGCATGAGGTCTACAAAAACGAGGATTTAATGGGTAATTGAAATTAGCGCCTCGTCGCAGAGACGCCCGCGTACCAGGCGGTGATTTGTTTTCGAGCGCTGATCGGATTGACAGGCTGTGCCCGCACACGGTAGCGTGACCAAACGCAGAAGACAAGAACGTACGCTAATCAACGTGATTAACGCCAAAACGTCTCGCTTTAATTTTTTGCTGAATCGGCTGCATTTATTTAGACATGCCATCCAGGTTTATATGAGAAGCAAGCAAGCAAAAAAAAACTGTCACGTTCGTCGGCTTGGAGGTTCGTGTTTATGCCGATTATGTCATTTCATTTACATTTATGGCATTTTTGCAGACGCCCTTCTCCAGGGTGACTTACAATCTAGCAGGTGAGCGTTTGGGGCCTTGTTTAAGTGGCAGGCTGGTAGTGCTGGGATGAACTTGTGACCCGAGTCCAGAGTCCAATGCCGTAACCATGTAATCCTAACCCTAATTTTTAATCTTGAGAACATCTGGAATCCTGTTAATTTGTCGTATTTTCTGAAGAATACGTCAGAATATTACCCCAAATGGACTGATATCCTGAATACAGCTTTGTTATCCATCTGTGTTCACCTATCAAAAGTTAGGTGTGTGTTCGACCAGCCTTCGCTCCCCACATGCATCGATGAGCCTCGGCCGCCCACGACCTGTCGCCGGTTCACCACCGTTCCTTCCTAGGAGCACTTTTGGTAGATACTGACCACTGCAGACCGGGATCATCCCACACGAGCTGCAGTTTTGTTCTGACCCAGACGTCTAGACGTCACAATTGCCTTAAATCCTCACTCTTGCCCATTTGTCCTGCATCTAACACCAACTTTGACAAAATGTTCACTTGCTAATCTAATAAATCCACCCACTAACAGGTGCCATGATGAAGAAGAGATCATCAATGTTCTTCACTTCACCACTCAGAATGTTAGAACGTCAGTGTTATTCCTGATCGGCGTACACAGTCGTGGATGTCGATTTTATTTTATTGAAACTGGATTTTAATTAGTTTGATGTTCAACCGGTAGTAAAATTGTTAACCGGCGGAAATAATTCGATTTAATATATGGGTGAAGGAGTGCACATGCCGCTCGGGGTCGCACTGGAGGACACTTTAAATACAGTTAAAACGCCTAATTAACAACAATTAGCAAAGAATCTAATAGTATAAAACACTATACTACCATTTCCAAGTACCTACAGTACACAGTATCACACAGGCCTGGCGCAAGACTCACCAGGAAGTAGATTCCACAACTGAAGAGCGGTGGAACTAAAAGCTCGAGATCCCATAGTTCGAGATGAGTTTATGTTCAAAGTAGGTCAGACGAGGTTTTGTAGTGCCCTAAAAACCGTTATTTGTCTCCCTGCTTTAGTTTTTCAGTTGTATGTTGTCTCGAGCTGTTCTGAATGTGATAAAACGATGATTCTTGTAATTGCCCAGTTTTTGAATAAAAAGAAAAAAAGAAGGAACGAATGGAAAAAAGTCACCACTGCATTCAAAATGTGTGATCCGCGAGAATAATAGCAGAGAGAATGATAATTGTATTTTTCATTTCTCGCATTCTCAGCGGGGCAGAGGCTTATATACACTCAAAGTATTTTCAGCATACTTTTTTTTTTTTTATTAGTGTTAACTTCTACGGGTTCCCTGGTGGTCTAGCGGACAGGATGCAGTGCTCTCACCTCTGTGGCCCGGGTTCGATCCCCGGTCAGGGAACCAACCCCAGCCATTAGGGTTGCACAAGCCTTAGTGCTGGTCCCAAGCCCGGATAAATGGGGAGGGTTGCGTTAGGAAGGGCATCCAGCGTAAAAACATGCCAAATCAAACATGTGGGTGGTCCGCTGCGGCGCCCCCTAATGGGAGAAGCCGAAAGACAGTTTGTTTGTTTAGTGTTAACTTCCACAAATTTCGACCTCTTCTTTCAAACAGAGCCGGTGTAACCAAGTCTGGTTTGTTGCACCTCAAATTTTCTGTTACATTGTGAAGGTCCAACATTTTTTATTTTTTTTGGAACCCCCCCAAGCATTAAATCCACTCTTCTTAGAAGATGTTCCACTGAAGATCTGTGTGAAATCCATATATCCAAAAATGTGTTAGTAAAGTCGTTTGTGAGATTTGCAGATTTTTGCGTTTTATTGATTGTGCATTGATGCACACATGGGCAGGGGGCGCTCTTTTACCGCAGTTCGAATCTGGCGCCCCCGGTTTATCGCGGAATTGCATTTGCCACATAACTAATTAGATTTTCTCGGTTTTTGTTAATATTACATTGATATTGATTTGTGATATTGGAAAGTACCGTGGCGTTAAGTGGATGACAGGTGGTGAAGCTGGAGGTAGCAGAGCTGAAGATGTTGAGACGTTCGTTGGGAGTGACGACAATGGGGAGAAGCCGAAAGACAGTTTGTTTGTTTAGTGTTAACTTCCACAAATTTCGACCTCTTCTTTCAAACAGAGCCGGTGTAACCAAGTCTGGTTTGTTGCACCTCAAATTTTCTGTTACATTGTGAAGGTCCAACATTTTTTATTTTTTTTGGAACCCCCCCAAGCATTAAATCCACTCTTCTTAGAAGATGTTCCACTGAAGATCTGTGTGAAATCCATATATCCAAAAATGTGTTAGTAAAGTCGTTTGTGAGATTTGCAGATTTTTGCGTTTTATTGATTGTGCATTGTGTGCACAATCAAAGTGACGACAATGGACAGGATTGGAAACAAGTTTATTAGAGGGACGGCACATGTAGGACGTTTTGAAGATTAGATAAGGGAGGTGAGATGGAGATGGTTTGGATATGTGCAGAGGAGGGACATGGGGTATATTGTAATAGAATGCTGAGGATGGAGCCACCAGGAAGGAGGAAAAGAGGAAGAACAAGGGGGGGTTTATGGATGTGGTGAGGGAAGACATGCAGATAGTTGGTTTGAAAGCGGCAGATGATTCATTGTGGCGCCCCCTAATGGGAGCAGCCAAAAAAAAAAAGGTTTATTTTTTTCACCCCAATTGATTTACATTTATTTGTTTAAAAAAACTGATTAAAAAAAAAAATGCAATACACATTAATGTTAATTAAACAGTACAGAAAGAGTGTTTTTTTTTGGAAAAAGTAGTAAAGAACTAAATCACTGGTGAAAGTTTTCCGAACGTTGTCGAGGAGTCCTTCGGGAAAGCAGATACGAGGCAGAAATCACGAGTCAATGCTCCTGCTCTTCGATTAGTTGTAGGTGGAAAGGAGGCATAATGAACGGTCTGATGAACGATTCTCATTAAGGTCAGAGTTTAGCGTAGCGCTAAAGAAAGAAAGAGAAGAGATCCTCAAATTAGAGCCGAATGTAAAATCACACGTTTTTTTTTTCTAAGTAATTAATAAGCATCTCGAAAAAAACCCACACCTTTCCTGTCCTTTCATTTCAATTTTTTCTGGAGAGCGGAAAAAAAAGAACCGGTGTAGACGTGACTCATCGGCGCTTAGCGATTCTCCCTGGTGTCAGTGTGAGGTAAAGCGCATTTAACATCCCATTGATTGGATTGATTAAAGGAGAATAAAGGGCCTGTATCGCGAGGCAGGAGGGCGCTCCTAGGCACAACGGAACGAGTCCTTTTCAGCTCTGTGCGTAAACCGACCGATGCTATCGGAAAAAAAAAACAACACACTATAATGCACAACCTGCTTTCCTAGACCAGCACACACAAACACAAGTTCTCACGTATCGAAACGTGAATAGATCGCGTCTATTATCGCGTAATGAAGTCCATCAGGATCCTCAATGAGCTCAAACGATCCGAAGAGACGGTGAGACACTATTATGCGATTTAATGGGAAGTTAATAGGGTGAAGTGTGAAATCAAGTACAAAATGCTGACCTCGTACCTCCTCGAACATACATTTTAAACAATTAACTCCATCGGTTTTACTCGTTCGTTTGTAGCCGAGGTTTGAATTTCGCTTTATACGGAAAGTGCGGAGATTTCGAATCGTACGAGGCGGTTTCGAGACTAGCTCTGTTTACGAGAAAGTACTTTATCTATCTACGTTTTTTCGCACATTCACGTTATTATATTATTCATGTAACTGTAAAAGTAGACACGTCTTCTGGAAAAACCTCTTAAAGGTGAAGGTAAAGGAGGATAAGTGTTTTTTTGTTTCCATGTTTCAGCTTGTTTTCCTTTTTTTGAAGCCGTCTTGCCCACATATATAATATATCTAAAATGAAACAAAACTCACGTGAATGCTTTCCACAGGAAGGGGCCGCATGCCCCTGAAAAATCCATGGTCATGATTTCTTGAGTAAAAAAAAAAAAGAAAAGAAAAACAGGGACAGATGGGTTTTAAAGTGCTAAAATATTAACAGGCCTCATATATACGTCCTTCGGGGATTAGCCACTCCGCTGCTGCAGCATTCCTGCTTATGGCTTTAGCGCCTCGGGGTCTCCGGGGACGTCTCTATACTTGACTCTGTAATCTTAGAAAATGTGTTTTATTTATAAAGGATCAGCGTGTCCTTGTGCGACTGCGATTCCTCGTTGGCGTATCAGCGGGTACAACCTTGTGCAACTCCGCGTTGTCTCGTTCGTAATAATCTCGAGGAAGTTTAACCTTCCCTGCTAAAATGTGTAATTAGGAACAACAAACAAACGGGCTTTCAGAAAGACGGATTTTATGAGCGAAGGAGAGCGAGCTTTTAAAGATTCCCCAGCGTTATAACTTCACCCTGGTATAGCGTCGACGATTTCAAATATTTATATGTATTTGCCCCTGAGGTGTAGAATAGTGAGGACCCTTGGATTGTAAGGACGGCACAAAAGGGGTCACCATTGGGGGCTCTTTTTCTTTTATCCTTCCCTCTATTAAGGAGGTTTTACACAACACAATGCATCAGCAAAAACACCAGCATCATGGCCGACCACACATACACACACTCACACTCTTGACACACCCTGTTCAACTTCTTGCTGTCTGGGAAAAAAAAAAAAAAGAAAGACTATCAGACTCTTTAGCAATAAGATATGTTGTGTTGTTAGCACCTAACGTTTTAGGTGGTCCCCAATGTTTAACGCTTTTGGTTACTAATCAGAAAATCTCGGTTCAAGCCCTGGTATTGCTAAACTTCCATCTTTGGGGCCCTTGAGCAAGGCTCTTAAACCTTTTAAACCTTTTTCAGGGGTGTTGTAACATGGCTGTGAGGTGTGAGACCAATCTGGAAAAGTCTAGACAAAATTTGAAGAGGTCACATCAATTGAGTTAGATATAAGCATATCATTGTCACTTATAGCCTCTAGGTGGCGGTAACAATAAATCCGTTTCATGGTGTTAGGTCACTGCCCTGAATATACAAAGTTCAGGGTCAGAGCGCAAGTTGCTAGGATACAGTTGCTAGGAGAAGTTGCTAGGATACAAAAAACACATTTTCTTTGTTTTGCTGTCAGATGCGCCGGCCCATTAGGTCATGCAACGAGGCGAAAGGACGGATGGAAGTGCAGTAAACAGTGCACAATAAACAAAATACGAAGATAACCACAAATATGGACAAGATGAACTGGAGCGAGAATAACAACATATGAGAGAAGTTGAGGGATGGTAACGACAAATTCCGTAGGAGGGGCGGTGAAAAAGTGTAAAAAGATCCTAAAGGTTATAGCTATGAACGTACTTCCGAATTCAACCTGATGGTGGCTAAGAAAGTGGGGGCACTTGGCGCAAATTTGGTGTAAATGTTTCTAAGGTACCCATCAAACAATCGGGCAAATTTCACGACTTATTTATGGAACGCTTTTATTGACTGCTATAAACATTTTAGCTCTCAAGTACCAGGCTGTGGAAAAGATGCTACTGAGTTGCAATGACATTCTGAGAAAAATATATAAAGATATTACCCTAATACTATATATCTATATATAATTAGGTACATTTGAGAGATTTTTTTATTAATAAACTTGAAAACCATGAACCAAAAACAATGCCAGTGGTAAGAAAAAAGAAACTAAAGTCACTGTAGCTACTCACACTGAACTATTACATTCAATTTTATTCAAGAAATATAATTTGTGCCAATGTAATTCATTACTCAATGTAATCAATATATAATAAAAATGTTTCTTTTTGTAAAATATTCTAAAATCTTGTTTTATATATTATTGAACCGAGCAGGCATTTTATAGAAAATTGTTTCAAAAATTTCAAACTGCTGATGATCACAAACGTTAATAAAAATTAACTGCGTAAAAAAATAAAAACGACAAGCAATTTAATGTTCTGCATTTATGTGAATCAAAAACGGAGGCACGTCCCGAAACGTCAATTTTGTGAACAGTTACACCCCTAATAAATATTATTATTAAAAAAATTATATATCTAAAACACACACACACACACACACACACACACACACACACACACACACATCTGTATTACCCAAATAGGTTCTAAAAAATAAAAAGAAATTACTGTATTTAATAGAATTTTTCCATTTAATACATTTTATTAATTTGTGCCAATTTATTTAATTACTTGTGTATTACATTCATTTCATCTATTCTATTTTATTTGTTATTAATTATTAGAAAATATTTTAATATATTATTTGACTAAGCATGCATTTTATTTTTAATTGTTTTAAAAATGTATTATTTAAATATATAGATAGACAGACAGACAGATAGATCATTATACATAGATAGATGGATAGATAGATAGATAGATAGATAGATAGATAGATAGATAGATAGATAGATAGATAGATTGAAAATCTTGTTACATCCCATGATGTTTTTGGGAATCTGTTCCTATATGTTTTGTGAGCAGGTCCGGCTCCCATTCCAAGATTCCAGTCTGCCCTAGTTTGCCTTGAACCTGTTTGTCATGATGACATCACTAATTGGCGAAAATATTTAAAGAGGACGAAGGAGAAGAAATGAGGAGGGTTGTGGAAATGGGTTTTGTTTGGTTGCTACAGTAGTTGGAGATGATTTCTTGGGGGTTTGTAATGTAATGTAATGTAATGAACAGCAATGAATGTAACCACTGACTTCCTCAACTCACCTACATCAATACCTGACTTTACTAACTGGCTGAATGAATCTCCACAAAATCTAGGAGAACATCTTTCCAGAAAAGTGGAGGTTACAATAACTGGAAATGGGGACTAAATGTAGAATAGGATGTTCAAAAGGAAGAAAAACTCATACATATATTGTGCATTTAACTACCATTACTTGCTTTCCTGTGATTGTTAGGTAACAAGTGTATATGTAATTGTGTGGCTCCTGGTGTTTGGCCCCAGAAATCACTTTAACATCTTTTTTCTAGATTTTTTTTAACTTTTTTTTTTAATTTATTAACGATTCTTTTTTTAATTACATTTTTTCTTAAAAATCATGAATTATGTTTTTAATAAATATAAAAAAATAAATAAAATGAGAATTTTAAATGTTTGCAAGATAAATCTATTTTTTACATTTACATTTCTACATATTTTTTTCTCTTGTGTTAAAAAAAAAAAAAATCCAGTCCATCATGTAAAAAAAAGAAAAGAAAAGAAAAGAAAACCCCCATCATTAAAGGGTTAATCTTTTTATATGAGTAGAAGTGAATATATAAATTAGAAGACGTTTATTCGAGTTGCATGAAACCATGAAAAGAAACTTTCTCACGTGTGATAAACGTGTAGTTTTTTTTTTCCTGTAAGAGAACAGGTGTGGTGATGGTGGTGCTGGATGGTTGCGCTGGAGAAGGACAACGCAGGCCTTTGAGGAACTTTTTACGTTTTAAATAATTCCTTTAATGTGGCCTGAGTATTCATGTCATGGAGCCTGATGAGTGCTAATGTTTGGCATTGGGAAATAGCCTGAGGCGCGTGTGTGTGTGTGTGTGTGTGTGTGTGTGTGTGTGTGTGTATGAGCGTTAAGAGTGTTGAGCTTCAGCTTTAGAGATTGAGGTAATAGCTTGAAGGAATAAAGAGATAACGGTGCGATGGCTCAGATGATTAGCAGGCAGTAATATCCGTCAAGGTCACACACCGGGAAAACACACACACACACACACACACACATACAGTACTTGTCGTTCAGCGCAAATTCTCGTGTCCTGCTGCTACTTTTACACACTCTTACTTCTGGAATGTGACCCACACGTGGCATTTTTGGCAGACCTACAGGGATACCAAATCCGAATTTCACGACCAACTTCTGAGGCGAGTTTGCCCTCAGAAACTATAAAACAGAATAAATATTTGGCGCGTTTAAACATTTACACTCCCAGCAAAAGCCACCGATGGCCGTGTCGACAGCTGTAAAATAACGTGTGCTAAATTTGGAGCTAAAAACTGAAGAAATCGTATTTTTGAATACGATTTTGAAGAAACCGCTGCAATGCTGAATCCTTGTCTTCCCGGAAAAGGGTGAAATACGCAAATCTGGCGAGTAGGGTGTGTGTGGACGCTAAATCGCATGGCTTGTTCTCTGACGATCATCATGCACGAGTTGCCGAATGGTGGGTCGAGCTCGTTAAAGGTCTTTCCGAGCTCTTGTCGTCTTCCAGCGATGTTCTGAGTTTCACGCAGAATTTCACGTTCGCTCTTTCTTCTGATTTGCTGTACGTGGTGAAATCGCAGACGTGGTCAGAAAAGCACCAAATTAGTCTTGAAACTTTTTGATAGCACCTCGTTTCATCTTGTTCAGAATTTATGTTAATTTCATTCTGATGGGGATGAAATGCAGTGGTGTCGAAATATCGGGAAATGTTGACTTTTTCCCAACTTCTTTGTAGGATTCTCTTTGGTTTTTCCTTTGTCTTTAGATACACAGAATGAGCCATCAGACTTTCAGAATGATTGACAGGTGGTAAAGTCCTTGTTTCCTTATTGTGTCCTTATTAGGCCAAATTTCTTTTGACTAGTGTAAACCGGAAGCTTGGACAGCACAGGGGGCGAATACTTATGCTGAAGAGATCCTTCAGCTGTTGTTTGTTTTTTGAATCTAAAAATATTTCCCAACACAAATCTAATGTCACCTGATTTTTTGTTTCTTTCCAATCTTCAATTTGGAATTACAGGCGAATCAATAGGGGGTGTAAATACTTTTGAAGAGTATTGTATATACAATTTTAGACTCGTGTTTAGAGATTAAACAAAAGCTTGGATGAAAAAGATTGTCAGTTCTACTGGGGTGTGTGTGTGTGTTGCATGCCAATGAAGCTAGGCATGAAGCAACTAGTTAGCTTGTTTAAAATCTCAAAAATCTATCTAAATGCTGGAAAAAAGTGTGCTAAGCAAATACGGTAGCAAAGTACACGGAGGACGAGCGACTTGCCTCCTGCGAGTGTGAACACGGGGTTACTGTCATGGCTTCAGATGAAGTCTTCACTAAAACCGTATCTGTTACAAAAGAGCAGCCTGACTGCTTGACTGTAAAACCGACGACGCCTTCTGAAAGATATTTTCAGCCGTGGTGAATGTGTCAGAGTTTGCCTTCCCTGCTCTGAGGGTTCCTCGGCTTTCTTCGGCTCACGGATACAAGAAATGGCTGCACGGTTGAGTGGGTGGGCCGTGAACTTTTCATTTCAGGATCTCTCTTTCCTACGTTTATAGCCGTGTCTGCTTACTAAGGATATACTATAAATGATTTTGAGTTTAATATACTGGAAGGACATGGAGGCGGATCTACAGGTAGAGATGTTTGCGGTTAGCAAAAAAACGCTACATCCTCCGTGTCACCTTCGATGCCACTTCCACTTCAGCAAACCCTCAGAAATAGAATGCTAACGTTTTATTTTTAGCACACTGAGAGTAAACAGGACAGGAATAATGTGTGGATTCATAGAACTGGCTGCACAGGATAAAAAAAACCTCTGTTACACTGTATTTATTTACTTATTTGACTCATCTCGCTGAACTGTGGATATTTAAGTCGCCTCTATTACCATGTTGACACGTGGTTTCCTCACTGCACTGTTTATATTTCTTTTTATGCGTTGTCCCCATCCGTTACCTCACTGTTTTGTATATATTCTGTCATTGTTACCTTATTTTATTGGATATATATTCATTTATTTGAGTTGTCCCTTTTACCTCATTGCCAATTGGCTACCTCACGGTTCTGAGTAAATTAATTTATAGTTCCCTGTACTTCATTCAAGGCATAGTTACCTCACTATTCTGTGTATATTTTTTTTTCGAGTCACCCGTTACCTCATTGTCATGGTTACTTTACTGCTCTAAATATACTCATTTATTTGAGTTGTCCATGTTACCTCATTGCTACATGGTTACCTCACTGCTCTGTATACTGCATATAGATTCATTTGAGTTTTCTTGTTGTCATTGTTACCTTAATTTATTGGATATATATTAATTTATTTGAGACATCGCTGTTACCTCATTGCAAAATGTCTACCACACAGTTCTGAGCCAATATTTTTCCCTGTACTTCACTGAGGTATATTTACCTCACAGTTCTGTATATATTTATTTGAGTCACCCTTGTTACCTTATTGTCACATGGTTACCTCACTGTACTATACACAGACTTGAATCTTCCTGTTACCTCACTGTCACATAGTTATTTTACTGTACTGTATATACCGTATTTATTTATTTGAGTCATCCGATTACCTCAACGCCACATAGTTATCTCCAGTAGTGGGCCGTCAGGACCAGTTGGATGTTAGATTTTTTTGTCCAATCAGATTTTATCCTCTATGTGCTGCCATGTCAATCTAATCTGCCCAGGGCCTACAGAATCAGTAGTGCTGGCTGATGTACCCTAGACTATATTAGCAAAGGGTCTGTTTCTTCAACCAATCAGATTTCAAATCCGTCTCACAGGGCAGCTAGCTGGCCCAGAATAGCGTCAGCATTTTTCCGTCCTTTGATTGGTTGTTCAGAGGAAAACTGTTACAGCCAATTTGACTAGCAAAACACGTCTGTAGCGATCTACAACACCAGAGTTAGACTTTTATATGCCCACAATGGCTGACTTAGGTAGAGAAATTGATTTGGTCTCGGACATACTTTACTTTAGAATAAATTTTCAAGAAAAGCTAGATATCGTGGGGAGGTTGGCCAACCCCGAAGCTAGCTAGCTTGTCTCAGCCCAGAAAAGGGTTTGCTCGCCACTTCAAGACCAGTACCACTGGATTACAGCCTCTGAGGAGCATTGCAAATGATGTAAGTATGCATTATAAGCATGTATTTCTGGTGAGTAGGTTGTATTTTATTTAAAATCTTAATGTTTTTGTCATTTTATCAGACAAATATTGATTCTAAACTGCTTCAGATGATGTTGGTGGCACAGTTGTGGTTGTAGTGTAGAGGTCTGGCGTCTTAACTGGGTTTCTTGCTTTAGTTAAATTGTATTTACCCTTAATATTCGAAATGCCTCTCTCTCTGTAGTGAACACGTTCTTATATTGCGTTTTTGTACAGTATTGATGGTTTCTATAATTGCGACGTTATAGTGGTGGTATTAAGAGGTGGATCAAGTGGGGTAAGTCCACACTTAAGGCCCAGGTACCAAATGCATGGCTCGCCACTGGTTATCCCACAGTTCTGTATATATTTATTTATTTGAGTTGCCCCAGTGACCTCATTGCTGCATGTTTACCTCACTGTACTGTACAGTACATATTCATTTCTATGAGTCATTACATCTTCGTCGCAATTGTCTCCGGTACCTCACTGTTACATGGCCTTGACATTACCTTGTACACACATTATCAGGGATACTGTATTTTTATTAGTACCCAGATTTCCATGAAAAATCTTCATTCGAACCACTCGGATTTCTTCGCACTTTTCTGTTCCCCATCCCAAGTAGCATGATATGTGTTTGTTGTTCAGATTGGAAGCAGGCTGCCTTAAATCGTGTCAGTCACAGGCGCTGGGTTTATGCAGAGAGAATAATGGATCCATCATGCTGTGGTCAGTATGTGGTTCGGGCTGCGTTCATCACTCAGACATCTTTACGGCCGCTTCAGACGAGCGAGTCTCTGTGCGTCTTCATTTAAAGGCTGAGGGCGTTTCATTAGCCTCAGTCTCTTCTCATTATTTTGCGTATTGCGACCGGGACATCACTTACAATATGACAGAGGAGAATTTTTTTTTTGTCATTTTATATTACTGGTTTTACAGTGATGTGATTTTGTACTGTGGCAGGAAACAGTGGTTTTTGGGAAAAATTAATTTTCTACCCTGTGTAATAGTTTCCTTCAGTTTAGTTCCGCTAAAGCTTTAGTGCCGAGAAGGTCGATTAGATTAGATTCAACTTTGTTGTCATTCTGCAGAGTACAAGTACAGAGTCAATGAAATGACATTAGAATCTAACCAAAAGTGCAGTACAAATGCATATGTACTGCAGTACTGTACTGTGTGTGTGTGTGTGTGTG